>JAWZYT010003878.1:7500-20000 GCA_034508575.1 Petrolisthes manimaculis | reverse complement strand
TCCTCTACCATTTTTGAAACCTCCCTGCTCCTCACTAACTTCATTTCTTATTACCTTAATCAGTCTCTCAGTAAGAACCTTCCCATACACATTCCTCGGTACACTAAGAAGGCTTATTTCCCTATAGCTACCTCACTCATCCCTACTCCCCTTCCCCTTATACAAAGGCACAATTATGGCTCTTCTCCAATCCTTTGGCACCTCTCCCTGCATTCCAGCCAATGTTCATGTAAGCAACATCCACTCCACCACTACCTGCACCCCCTTCCACACTTTAACATTTCAGCAGTTATTCTATCCACCCCTGTGCCTTTCCCATCTTCAACTTTCCTAACCTAATTCCCTTCCTAATTGACTGGTTGACGGTCAAAAAAATGTTCTATTAAACAATTTATATCGTTAATAAATAAGCTCAATTGTCCTGTTATGTAATTTATTTGACAAAGAAATATATTGTTTGGCATATAAAAGTCATCAAAGTTGCACATAATGGAAGTTGATGGCGCGTATCCGTGACGTCAACAACCAGACGCCTAGGCCGCGCCAACGCTTTATTACCTTTGAAAGCAAGAGATTGTGATGTCTAGGGGAGATGTGCGGTATTCTTGTGCTTTTACGGAGGATATACTTCATATTCACCATACCAGTCAATAGCTAGCAATGGTGTTTTGTCCCAAAGTGCAAAACATTAGTGGAAACGCTCCAGAAAAGGGATTTATTAGTGTTGTGTGTAGTAACTTTGTAGTAGCTGTCGGCACACATAGGGCTGGTGACGTCACGAAACAGTGTGAGGTACGATGTTTCTCCACCACTTATTTACCCTCATTTTTCGTGAATTTCAACTCATATGGGAAAAATATTGGTATCTCCATGATCAGGACTGCCCCTTTTATTGTATTATATACTTTGTACATGACCGTCAACCAGTCCATTCTCCCTGTAGACGCTGTCGTCTACCACCTTCCTCCATCCTCATGCATGTCACCACTGCCTCCCTCCCGTCACCTCATTCATCAAACAATCAAAATGCCTCTTCCACACTTCTTTCATTTCCTCACTTCCACTCACAGGAACTCCATCCTCTCTCTTCATGCTCACACTACCAGATGTTCCTTCTCCTGTTCCATTTAATCACCTTCCAGAATAATTTCTTGTTTTCTATAAACTTCTCACTCAGTTTCCTACCAAACTTCTCATCTACACTCCTTTTGTCACTTACAATCTTCTTCACTTGCCTCTTACATACATTATATTATCTCTTCCACCTCTCCTTCACTTCCTCTGATACATTCCTCAGTATTATTCACTCCCACTCCCTTGCATCCAGCACCTCACCCATACTCCTCTTATATTCCTCTCTATACTTACTGTCATTCAGTCTTCCACTTGCCACCTCCCTCTTGTTCCCCCCTTCATCTCCTACAAAACTCCCACAAACACACATTTAGCTCCCCCCAGAAATCTCTCATTCTCTCTCTCCCAGTCTTGTTCCTCTCATTCACTGGTGCATATGCACACACACCCATGCATATTTCACCAATCTAATCTTCCCTGTCATCCACACCTCTCATGTCCCACATCATCCATGTCCATGATCCATCTACTCCCTTCCACACCCTTGGTGATACCAGCACTGCACACCCCTCCCTCCCTCTTCCTTTACACTTCTATTCCATTCCGGTCCAAATTACACCTCCCTCCATTCCCTCCCACATCACACTCTCTCCTCCAGCCTCACACTCCACTTACCATCCCTTCATGTGCGTCTCTGTCACTCCCATCACATCCACTCCTCCATTCTTAAAACATTTAACTACCTCTCGCCTCATTGTGCTATCCACTATACCATTTACATTCACAGTTACCACTCTCATACACCCATCTTTCTCCCCTCCCCCTACAGGGAAACCAGGAGACCCACCCCCTCCCAGTCTGCAGCCATAGCAATGCATAGGCAAATGCAGCGCTCATTCTCGGAGGGACATGGACCATCAGCTTATGCTGATCACAAATGGTGTTTAAATATGTTAAAAACTTAAAAAGGATATATACCCTTTCTAAAACCTATATGTGGGGGAAGCTTAATCTAACCCCACACACCGCCTCCCCCTTTAGCATCAACTCCTGTTGTAAGAAAAAGGTGTTACCCGAGGTTGACACGTGGAGGATTGGTAAGGCTTACCTACCCTTCCTGAGGAGGGGTAGGTCACCGAGGTGATCTTCTCCCTAATACTAATAGTTAGCTATAACGCAGCAGCATTCATTTCAACCTCATTGGTTACGATACTGCCACTGCACGATGGAGTCATCGTGCCAATAATATACCATGCCATCGTTAACACCATAGATATTCTCACATGCGATTCGTATACCAACTTTCACCATTTCCAACCCCTGACAATAATTCAAAATGTTTTTAATTGGTTTGCATATTTTGGCGTAACACCTCTCAACTTTGTAATGGTCATTAGGTCGATGAAATTATAATGATGTGATAAAGTGTGTGTATGTGGGTGTATGTGAAGAAGTGTACAGTACGTGTGTGTTGTATAGTGTCTGTAGAGTGTCAGTGTGTATAAATTATGTGGATACATGTGAAGAAGTCTATGTGTTAGTTTTATGGTGTATTTGAATGTCGTTCAAAATGGGAAGGTTTCTGCTCTATAATCCTCCTTACCTTGGTACGGAAGAAGGACGTTTTGTTGACACACACTGATGCTGCAGTTATTATTGACATAAAGTTTTCCCTCGTCGATACAGTAGTCATTCTCTGTACCAAAAGATATGCATAGGTAGTTGTTAAGGGGACGGTTCAGTGGTGGCTAATCAGGATTATTTGATTCCTGCAATGTATTCCCAGCAACAAGTCACAAGTATAATTCGATTACATAATTAATAATGTTTCCTCGGGTATTTCGGAGAAATCAAGGACTCTAATGTACCACCAATGTTATACTATCCCTTAATATCTCATGTAGATTTGTCCTCAGCGGTTCATATATTTTCGGTATATTGGAGGGCTACTGATTCCTCTAAAATATGCCGAGAAACTGACTACTTCAATGTCGTAATAGAAGATCAGTTTTGGAGCATTATTTGTAAGGCTAAAATATGCTTCCGTTTTCCTAACACAAATGAACACCATAATGGGTTAATTTATCATCTGATACACTTCCAGTCAAGGTGAGAGTTTCTAGTTGGTGAATTGGAAGGCTACTGCTTTCTCCAACCTGTACCAGGAAACGGACGACCTCAATACTGATAAAGTAGGGAATCTGTTTCGTAGCATAGTTGTGAGGAGTCGGTAGCATCTCCAATTTACCAACAAGAGAATTTCCCTTTCAGTACAACATAATGATATACTTGGGGAGGCATTATTAAACTTTACTCTTCATGAAAATCGTGTCGTCGTTAAAATTACATGGCAATATAATTGGAACTGAACGACGAAGACAACTTTTCCTCGAAATATAGTTTAAGGGGAAATTCTCGTGTAGGTAAATCAACAGGCTATAATTTTTTCCTGACGCCTTCATTGGTAAAAATAGTTGATTTGGATCGTGGCACAGTTTGGAGAAATCAGAGACCACCAACAAAAGAATCTCCCCTTATTAATACTAACCTTTATCACTTCAGAACAAATGTGCATAAACTTACTTGAAGTTGCAAAACTCTGGTTAACTTTTTCGACTATAATTTCTTTCAATTCCATCAGCTCTTGTTTTATCTCTTGGCTCTGGTTGTCTGAAAAACAAATAGTAATAATAATAATGATAAAACACTAAGGATTATACCGTATTTTGCCGGGAATGGAGAAATGTTTTAGTAGAATGTATCTGCCCACAGATAAACCTGGGACATTACTACCACTACTACTACTATCACCACCACCATCACAACAACAACAACAACAACAACAATAATAATAATAATACGTGTTTTAGTATTAATATTTTCGAATGATCAATAAAGTCTAACGAATCTACACACCAGAAGTGGTGAGGAGCAGAGGCCAGGCTGTTGGTACAGTTGGACACATGAATGGGTGGTAAAGCTGGCAGCATAAATTCGCGTCCATCTTGTGTACTTAATAATGCTAATATGACCAGATAGTTTCATTCTAATCCAGTTTCTATCCTAACAACATGTGTAATTTATAATATGTGAAGTATATCTATCATCCCTACATTCAGATTGTGTTACAACATCAATATAGCCTATACAACTAATGCTGCCGACTGTACAGCCTAGGGGAAAGATACTTGTCCCATTTGAGTAACCAGTGTCTATTATTAGGTACTTGCTTTTTATTACCATCCTCAATACCGACTTCTGCCCCTGATGTCTCCTATTTGGCACTAAGGAACTTGATATTGGGAAAAATTGACCATCTTTCTCTTGGGTTGTACCACGCATTCATGTGTCCAACTGTACACCTGGCAAGAAAGACGGGTTGCCGCAAATGTGAGTGATAGTAAGATACATAATTAATGAATGAAGTTGTTAGTTAGTCATTTGACTATTATTAGTCATTTATGCCGACATTTGTGCCTATATTAAAGTTCTAAAGCAAAAGAATGTTACCCTCTACAATACAAATATTACTCCTGATGGGTTAAGGGGGTGTGGGAGTAAGGGACAGGCTTGGGAAGGGGGGGATTTGGGTGGTGCGGTAGTAGAGGGACAGACTTGTTGGGGGGGCAGTGGGGGTCTCCTATTACCACACACCCCTAACCCCCCAGTCTGTCCCCCTACTCCCGCACCCCCCTAAGCCCACCCCAAGCCCGTCCCCCTATTACCGCACCCCTTTGAAATGAACCGACATCAGAATTGAGGCATTATAAAATATATTATCATAGAATAATCCCGGCTTCTATATGTTGCTAGATGATGGATTACACTTTAACCAACAAGTATAATACAATTTAAATAAAACGTAGATTGTTATGATCATTCTACTTTCCATGTGTTTGCCTTCTTTCTTTATATTACCTTCGTGTTCAAATTTCTCTCTACTTTCTATATCTTTTGTGTTTATTGTCCCTAATTTCCCTCTAATTTCTTCGTGTTTAACCCTTAGAGACCGGCTGACGACATACACCGTCTTACGTTAAAGACCGGCTGACGAAAGACACCGTCAGAGATATTTAGCGCTATTTCGAGCCATGCGGGGCTCGTTTTTCTTGTCAGCGGGCGAGAAAACACACTCATAATATCGATCCGCTACCCACTCAGTTGATTCTGGGACGTCACGATGGCTGGGCTATTTTTAAGTATTTGCCCTTGTCTGAATTTGTGCTCTAACGATCGTAAGACAATACCGTAGTGAATATAGTGAATATATGTGACACCATGATATTCCTACAAGGTTACAAATTATTATTTAGTGTATAGATCATGACACACGATACATAATGGTAGTAATAAAAAAATAACACCACAAAACACGCCCAGGCAGGGGAGAGTGATCTATATACATAAAGCCGAAATTCTGTCTGTCTGTGAGTGAAGGCATGTTCTAAAAACAGGGAACGAGCCACTGGAAGAGGAAGAGATTCTTTTTTGTCTGTAAAACAGGTGCAGGGAAAAACTTCTGGAAGAAGCCATGGAGCCACCCTGGGGACTCTCACAGGACGAATCTGGAAATCTTCAATTCCCATCTCCTCCATAGCCTTCCTGACCCGGAAGCCAAAGGGCCAAGGTGTACGAGAATGTGAAAGGTAATAATTAGACATGATATCAGATGACACCGCCAAGCAAGGAAGGGAGTCGGGAAGTCGATGTAATCGATGCCAACAACGAACCATTGAGGACTGGCGACGGAGATCTAGAGGTGGTTCGTTAGCGTCCACGAGGAGACTGGGGATTGGTGATGACCTGAACGCTCCAGTTGCCAGACGTATCCCAGCATTATGAACAGGGTCTAAAACTCTGAGACGGACATCTGTGGCAGAGGAGTACACCTAACACCCATTATCAAGTTTTGACCTAATAAAAACACGGTATAGGCGAAGGAGGGTGGCCCGATCAGCCCCCCAGGTAGTATGGCTCAGAACCCTCAACAGATTAAGAGCCTTGAGGCAAGAGACCTTAAGTGTACGTAAGTGGGGAACCCAAGTCAATCGTTTGTTGAAAAGGAGACCCAAAAAGCGAGTCTCCTCGACACAGCGTATCCGATGACCATACATGAATAAGTCCGGATCAGGGTGGACACCTCGGATGCGGCAGAAGTGCATAGCAACCGTCTTGGCATGAGAAAATCGAAACCCATGAGAACCAGTCCAACATGACACTCTGTCAAGGGCAAGCTGCATGCGCCGCTCCGCCACTGACATACGGGAGGCAGCAAACCAGACTGCTAGGTCATCAACGTACATCGAGTTGGCTATACCGTCCGGAAGGGATGAGGCAATGGCATTAATTGCTACTGCAAACAATGTGACACTGAGGACACTTCCCTGAGGGACGCCCTCCTCCTGTGCAACAGATGCTGAGAGAGCTGTACCAACCCTTACAGAAAAACTGCGACCACAAAGAAACTCTTTAAGAAAGCGTGGAAGGCGACCTCGCAGGCCATATACATGGAGCTGCTGCAGGATGCCATATTGCCATGTAGTGTCATATGCTTTCTCTAAATCAAAGAATACACAGACAAGGTGTTGATGTCGTGCAAAGGCCTCACATGCAGCAGCTTCCAACCTGACCAGAGCATCTGTAGTGGAACGATGTTTACGAAAACCCGTCTGGGACGGAGACAGAAAATCACCCCGTTCCAAGAAGTATACCAGTCTGACATTCACCATCTTCTCAAATAGTTTACATAAACACGAGGTCAAAGCAATTGGTCAGTAATTGAGGGCAACACTAGAGTCTTTGCCTGGCTTGGGGAAAGGAAGGATGGTAGCAACCCTCCACCCAGAATGGAAGACACCCTCCACCCAGATTTTGTTATATAAACCTAAGAGAAATGAGATTGCTTCCTCACCCAAGTGTCGCAACATTGCATATGGAATGTTGTCTGGCCCAGGAGAAGTGTCCCCACAGAGAGAGAGAGCAGAATGCAGGTCTCTCAGGGTGAATATATGGTTATAACTTTCATTTTCGTTCCCTGAGAAATTCAGGGCAGTACGCTCCTTGGCTCTTAACTCATGTCTCACAGCCAGAGGTCGAGAGTCACGGCTGGAGACTCTAGCAAAAGCCTCCACCATGGTATTGGCCACTGTCAAACAATCCATAATCTGAACTCCATTGACCTTAAGTACAGGTGGAGAACTAGGAGAAAACTTCGCCGCCATCTTACGGACTCTCTTGAACACTTGGGTGAGTGGAGTTTTACTATTAATTGAAGACACATAGGCCTTCCAAGATGCACGTCGTGCCTCTTTTAAAACTCGTCTAGCCCGGGCCCTTGCCCGTCGAAAGTCCTCTAAAAAAGTTGGGTCCCCATGATTGCGACGAAGGTGAGAGAAAGCAGCGCACTTCTCCCGCACAGCAGTGGTGCAGACTGGTGACCACCAAGGGACAGGACGTTTGGGAAAGTAGCCAGAAGTTTTAGGGATAGAGTTGAGAGCGGCAGAGTGGAGTACATCAGTGAAATATGTTACAGCCTCATCAGAGCTACCAAAATCGGCTACTGAGGAGACCGAAGAAGTTAGCTCTCTAAAAAACTGCCAGTCAACCTTCTCTAATTTCCACCTAGGAAGACGAGACTGAGGTTCATACTTGTTACCTTCTAGAATTATAGGAAAATGGTCACTACCATATAAATCAGGCAACACTCTCCAAGTAAAATCTAACAGAGCACTGGGTGAGCAAAGGGAAATGTCAATGGCGGTAAAAGTCCCAGTTGGGCTATTAAAATGTGTCACATCTCCCGTATTTAAAACCCCTAATCCCTCATCCTCAATAAAAGAAGCTAATAAAACACCCCTTGGGTTGATCGAACTATCACCCCACAGAGGATGACGCCCATTAAAATCACCCAATAAAATAAAGGGAAAGGGAAGGTCCCGTAAAAGACGGTTGAGATCACCCCTCTCTACTGTAACACTGGGAGGAAGGTATAGACTGCACACAGTGTAGGGGCGGTCCATAAAAACCTCAACAGCAACAGCCTGGATCGGTGTGTCAAGCTCCAGGCTCGTGCATGGGATATCTCGACGAACTAGGATGGCAGAGCCACCATGGTGACCCTGCCCTTCAAATGAATTTGAATAAAATGCAGAATATGCTGGAGGACTGGCAGGAATGTAGTCCCCAAGCATTGTCTCTTGAAGAGAAACACATGCAGGAGAGAAACTAGAGAGAAGAATGCGAAGTTCTTCCCAAGAAGCACGCAAGCCACGGCAATTCCACTGAAGGACCTTGAAAAGTGTTATTTTGGTCCTGGTTTTGGGAAGCCTCATGGAGGTACTTCCCACTACCACCTCGACCTGAGGGTCTACTCAAACGATACGTTTTGTCAAATCCTGGGCCACTAGAAGAGCGAACCCGAGGAGTAGTACTTGGGGTAGTAATTGGGACCCGCTGACGAGTCCCTGAAGCATTTGGTATGTTTGATAAAGATGAAGGTATATGAGCAGGGATATTCTTAGAAGCATTTACATTGGTATTGTCCTGTGCAGCAGTGGTATCACTGATACAGGCAGACACATCAACATCCATAATACAGGTGGTAGAATCACTTTGAAGTCGCGACATGAGTGGCATCCACATTAACTTCACGCACCTCTGATGGTCCTGAAGGAAACTTGCGAGGATTCAACTTCTGTTGAATCAAGAGATTCATCAGAGCCACGAGAACGCTTCTGGTGACATTGAGAGGAAACTATGGATGAGTCCTCAGAGATGGTTGCCTTATAAGGAGGAACATCTATTGAGTCAAATGCCTCAGAGGAACCATGAAGACGTCCCTGTGACCGTTTAGGTGACTTAAGTTTCCTTTTTGGAGAGCGTGTGGCAGCGTGAACCTCTACCACATGGACACCTTTAGCTAAAGTTGCAGAATTGTCATCAGTTGAAGGGTCACCAGAATGAGTGTCTGATAAGGTTTCCAAAACATAGAAGGTATTATGCAGTGTAACCTTAGAAACGCTCTCACTGGAGCATAAAGCAGCTGCCTCTTGAGAGGGTTGAGAGGGTGCTGCAACTGATTTGGGGCGAAGGGTGGAGGCGTATGTCTTAACACCACCATCCTTCTGTCACCTGAAGTTGAGTTGCCGTCTGGCACTACCAATACTAATGAATTGGGTATTAGCCAAGTGGAGAATATCCTGCTCAAGGAGGTACATCTTACATTGGCGAGACCGCAAGGGGTGAGCATCTCTGCAGTAAAAGCAGTAACTCTCTGACCGACATTCAGAAATAAGATGTGCGTCAGAAGCAGAACAATTACCACACCGGGAACGGTTGTTGCAGTTCCTCCTCCCATGACCAAACTCATAACAACAGAAACACTGTAAGGGACGCTCAACAAAAGGCTTCACCTCAAAAGAGGTGGGGTTAATGTTAATGCGATCTGGGATATGCGAACCATAAAAAGTGAGGATGATCATATTTTTACTGCCTTTCATCTTTGGACATTGTCTGGGCACATAGCAAGAATGTCCTCTTCTGAGAATTCATATAGGTCTTCATTATATATACGCCCCTTGCTGTAATTGAATGTTCGGTGTGGTTTGATAGATTCAAACATACTATCAGTAGGACAGGGGAGATTGAGGAGCATCATGGCCTGAGTAAGATATTTGGCTCTGATTAAAACGCCCTTACCATATTTCTTTATGTGGCCCATTGGTAGTACTCCAATTTCTTTCTCCAAATAACGGGAAGCATGGATAAGGTTACCACGTCCCTCCCTGTAATATGCCACAAACCAAAAGGGTGTTGGAACCAGACGTTCCTTTGGGACATTCTCTATAGAGTCATCAAAAAGGTTAGGGCAGTAGTCATTATCACTATCTACTACATTGGCAGACCGCATTAACTAAACTTTACAGTGAGTATCCCCCACTGTCAGAGAATCTTTTGCCTCAAATGCTGCTTTGGCAGCAGCATTTGTATTGAATATAATATAACACTGATTAGACCTACAATCACAGTCATAAGTGATTCGGATACGAAGGACTACTCCGAAACACTTAAAAATGGAGTGGATAGCGCCATACGAAAGTGATGCCTGTACATTCGTTATCATCAATGTGTCACAACCACTAACACGGTTATCTGACACTATACCCGACCTGCTGGGTCTACTCATATTTGGAGCTCTCTGCTCATCACCACGACCAGATTTTGGCGTCTCGAGGGCCTGGTCGATCACCGCTCGAGAGAGAGATTTTGGTTTTGATATATCCATATATCATTGATTTAATGTGTTTGGCCCCAGGAGCCAAGAGCTACTACCAACCGGGCAGATGAGGGGACCGAGCGCTGGTCGCCGCGGGCGGGGTACCTCTTCCCCCACGGGGCCACTCGTTATAAAAAGCAGCCCCAATGGCTCGAAAGTTTGCCCACGACAGTGCTGAGACCCCCTTCCCCAACATCTCCCGGCCCAGACACCCAACCATCCAACATAGGACTGCCCCTAGAAGGCAGTCCCTCTGGAGGGCAGCACTGTTGGCCCGTACTGGCAGCCTATTGCATAGGAACCATTTAGTCTGGTCTCTCACTGGCAACCTTACTAGCAGGGGCCAGAGCCCCCTCTAGCCTAGCTCGCCAGGTCATAGATACACGCAAGCCCCCCCACCTCGTCAAGGCGATTCCCGTTTGGGGGTGTATATGCGGGAATAGGGGACAGGCTTGGGGTGGGGGGGTTTGGCAGGTGCTGGAATAGGGGACAGGCTGGGAGTGGTAAAAAGCCTGTCCCCTACCGCCACACAACCCAAGCATGCCCCATATTCCCGCACCCCTCTAAACCCCCTCAAGCCTGTCCCCCTACTCCCGCACCCCCCACCCACCCCTATCGTAACAACACACACTAGGATATACACACACATACAGTATATACACACCGTACACACACACACACATACACTCACACATACACACACATACACATACACACACATACACATACACACACCCCTACCGTACACACACACACACACACACATACACTAGGTAAGGTAAGGCTTGGGGTGGGGGGTTTGGGGGGTGCATGAATAGGTGGTGGTGGTAGTAGTGGAGGTGGTAGTGGTTGATGTAATGGTGGTGGTAGTGGTGGTAGTAGTGGTGATGGTAGTAGTGGTAGTGGTTGATGTAGTAGTAGTAGTGGAGGTGGTAGTAGTTGATGTAGTAGTGGAGGTGGTAGTGGTTGATGTAGTAGTGGTGGTAGTGGAATTTGCATTTGTTGCATATCAGTGTTGTATTATTATATCCTTTGTTTATTTAGAACTCTATGATCGGTCATAGGCCGCCAGCCTTCCGCAGGAGCTAGCGGCTCTAAGCCGCCCGAAGGGCGGCGGAGCCAGCTAGTAGTAAATATACGTGTTTCCTACGGTACAAATCAGTTTGTTTATCATTATCTATGTGACAGTTACACGATGATATATTCCTACAAGTGTTCATACTATTTTTAGTGTTGTAATCATCACATACGATACATAATAGTAGTAATACAAGTGAGTTGACAAGGGAGTTACATGGGAAACTGAACACTTAGCCACAGTCGAGTCAATCTCGCACGTACACACAGATACACTGCTGTCTCGCTCGCAAACATGGTCCACTTCAACTCGCCCTATCTCCACAACTATTCATCGTACAGCCCTTCCGATGGTACCATTGGAAAGAGGAAGAGTTGAAGGCATGCAAGAAACTATAGGTTAAGAGTGAGAGTGTTGTGAATATAGGGGAAATCGAGGAATTTTGACGCGAGCGGCAGGGTAAAAATGTTGAGGCAGGGAGGGAGGGTGCCGAGCTGCAGGGGTTAATGTCCCCCCTTTTCTTCTGAACCCTTCTTGTTTACTGTACTGTACCTCCTTTCCTTCTTCCCCCCTAACGGAAACCACCTTGCCGAGGTGGGGGGGCTTGTGTGTCACTGAGACCTGGCGAGCTAGACTAGAGGGGGCTCCAGCCCCTGCTCTGGCCGGATATCTTAGAGAGAGGGCTTCCCATTCTAGGAAGGTCACCAGTGAGAGACCAGACTAAATAGTTCCCATCTTTCAGTTCTTCAACTGTCTCTCTTTTCATTTTATTTCCTTCCTGCTTGCTGTCACACCTCTCTATCACCTTTTATCTGGCGCTATAGGACCTCGATGTTGCGGCGCCTAATATCCATCAAACAAAATCAAATCCTTTCCTTCTATTGCCTTCGTGTAAGCTTCGGATGTGCAGTTACATAATGCTTGTAGTCATTCGATTATTTTCAACCATTCTTTTCCACCTTATTTTCTCTCCCTCCTTTCCGTGATCTGATCTGATAGTGGTTTACTTGTGGTGGTTACTTGTGTGATACTCGAAAAGAATTCTCTCTCTCTCTCTCTCTCTCTCTCTCTTTC
>JAWZYT010003878.1:0-5000 GCA_034508575.1 Petrolisthes manimaculis | reverse complement strand
TACTGGTGTGTGTGTGTGGGTGTGGGTGTACCATTCGGCATTCACAATGTTTCGCGAGTTAACATTTTTATCTTGGGACAAAACCACGTCACGACCATAATAATAATATTATAATAAGCTAATAATAGTCCAAGGGAGCACCTTGATTCATCCAAAGTATATAATTATTATGCCAGGCAACAGTACCTGATAAAAGAAAATAATAGTTTGGAGGAATCCGTTTCCACCAGATATTTCACCAACACTGTATAATTATTACACCATTAATTAATGAAGGCCTATTAAATTATAGGGAAATGATGTTATTGGTTAATTAAGGAGGTACGGTAGTAGGGGACAGGCTTGGGGGGACTGGGGGGGGGGATGCGGGAATAAAAGGGACAGGCTTGGGGAGGACTGGGAAGGGTACGGGAATAAGGGGACAGGCTTGGGGTGGGTAGATAACCTGTCTCCTATTCCTGCATCCTCCTAACCCCTTCCCCCCCTACCTGTCCCCTACTCCCGCACCCCCTTAAGCCCCTTGATGAAGCCTATGTCCAGTGTTTGAACATATAAAAAATATATACCAACAAGAATATTTTCTCTTTAGCCCCCAATAACCAAACTAAACCTCATCAACTTACTTTGAGATATGAGTTGAAGCATCAATTCCTTCAGCTCTACTAAGTTGTGGCTCCCATTGTCTAAAACATACAGTATAGAGGGTTAAGAATTACATATTAATATTAAGTTAGTGAGGAGCTATAATACTATATACTTATATATATATATATTATGGTACAATCCCTATATTTAAACACACTCTTCAAACCTTGAAGGCACTATAACTTATAAACTATTGAGAATTTCCAAAATCGTTATTGAATAATTTACATTCAATTATGTGCCAGGAATACACCTGCGGATTTTCGGCACGCATTTCTGAATCACCCTGTATATATATATATATATATATATATATATATATATATATATATATATATATATATATATATATATATATATATATATATATATATATATTTTATCTATTCATATGCGACCTCAGCTGGATTTCTTTCTTTCTTTATATACCTATATATGTAGTTACTTAGTTAGTTACAGGTAATTAGTTAGTCAGTTATGTAATTACTTAGTGAGTTGACCAAGTTTTTATCATTTTCAATATTCTTCTCCTCTGAGGCTAACAATTGATAAATTAATCTTAATTTTTTCTACTACATTATTGTTTTGTTAAGTGGGTCAACTTTGCTGGCTACTGATTGAAGGGCTACTGATTCCTCTAAACTTACACGGTGAGGGGATCTGTTTTGTTCTACTGTTTGCATGGAGGAATATGCCATAGACTTTGAAGGAATATTATACTTTTGATATATATATTAGGGCCTTGATTCCTCTAAAGCAGTGGTTTTTAACCTTTTTACCCCTATGACCCACTAACACATTCCTGGGCAGTGCTGTGACCCCCTTTGCTCAGGGGGTTGGGGGAGGCGAGCGAAGCTAACCTAACCAGCTGGTGGAATTTCTTTTTAGAAATATGAACAATCATAGGTGTAATTTGATGTTACTTATAACGGAAAATTTTAGAATACAAAAATCAATTTTCCCCCAACCCTTCCTTCGTAACCTCCAGAAAAAAAAAGACCCTCTTAGGGGTCACGACCCCCAGGTTAAGAACCGCTGCTCTAAAGTATGCCAGGAAACAAACAGGACCAGATTAATACAAATAATGGTGTCCTATTGCTCATATGAAATGTTTTGGAAGAATCAGTTACTCCAGATTTATCACCAATACTCTATCACCCATTTAAGGCTAAGTTTCTTAGACGTCTGTAATAATACAGTACTAGCTGTACCCGGTCCACTTCGCTGGTACAAACAAACTTGAAATGATTAGGTACAGTCGGCGGCAAAAGTCCTGTCGCCTCACTTGTGTGTGTGTGTGTGTGTGGTGATTTTATTGTTGTATAACTGACAGTACCACAACAGGCAATGATAATGAAGAAGAAGGAGATTGATATAGAGAAGCTCCTGTTCTACTAATTCATTCTGTCCCTTTCTCCTTTGTCTCTCTTTTGTGTGTGTGTGTGTGTGTGTGTGAGTGATTAGACTGAGTGCAATGAGTCAATAGATCGAGGACATTTTGTTTTTCGATAAAGAGGGTCATAATAAATAATTTATTGAGTGAATTAGAGTACCACTGATTCACCCCAAACAATGAAAGAAAACAGATACCCTATTCTTATACTCTGACGTTGGCTTTATTCTGTCACAATTTGGAATAAAGAGTAGATATCCATTTTGGACGAAACAAATGAATAAAATATTCCATTTCACTTCTTTTCTTTTTCTACATTGGGAAAGGGAGAGACTCAAGACAATAATATCAATATGATATAGTGGTGGTCAATAATATTAATCCAAATTGAGGTGACTCATGAAATATTTGACGGCTCCTCCCTCTTCCCATCCTTCCAATAAGTTGTTTAAGCATCTTTCCTTATACTACAAAATAATAATTAAGTAGCTTCTCACTATTCAATAAAATAACACCCCCACACAGGCAAGTATCTTATAAGTTACTACGAGCAGTTTCTCATATTCAAAACAATAACACACACACACACACACACACACGTATCTTGTAATTTACTACAAGCAGCTACTCACTATTCAAAACAATAAAACACACACACACACGTACTTTCTAATTTCCTTTTAGCAGCTACTTACTATTCAAAACACACACACACACACACACACACACACACATACACGTATCTTCTAATTTACTACAAGCAGCTACTCACTATCCAAAATAATACCATCATTTGAGAATGTGAAAACATTAGTCAGTATTTCGTTTGACTTATCCAAGTGTGTATTAATTAAAAAACGTATGTGTACCACGAACCAAAAAATTATATTACAACAACCTTGGTATTATTTTCTTACGATGCCATTCTTATTATATCATTGATAATCTTTTGTTTCACTCTTGTAGAATTAATTAAATACTGTCAGTAAGAGGAATGTAGCCTGCCATTCTTCTGCCTCTCTCTGCCTCTCTCTCTCTCTCTCTCTCTCTCTCTCTCTCTCTCTCTCTCTCTCTCTCTCTCTCTTGCACAACTAAACCCACAGGTACCCTCTTTGTATGGATCGTAAGGTCTCCTAGGGTACTTCTTTTCCTTGTAACTCCTTGTAACTCTCTCTCTCTCTCTCTCTCTCTCTCTCTCTCTCTCTCTCTCTCTCTCTCTCTCTCTCTCTCAGTATCCGTGCTATACATCATAATCTTACCTTCTCTCTTTTCTTACCGAGATGCTCTACATTTTTATGTCAGTCTATCTTCATATGAGTTTTAAAGATATAACCAGTAATTTATTTAATTTAGGGGATCAAGATTTTCTTATGGTTAATTGGAAGGCCTCTGATTCCTCCAAACTATGCCACGAAACAGATTCCCTATTAATATCATTAAATGCATCTGTTTTCCTAGGAAAAATTAGTAGCCTTTCAATTTACCAACAAGAGAATCTCCCTTAAAAAAACACCCTTTGTTCACTTGATATTAATAGCGAGGGTGATAAACCTAACTAACTTGGACAAGTTATTTAGGTTCATAAAGAGGGTTGGAGAAGAGGATGGACAGTTTGATGTTAATTATTGAAGAGGGTTGGAGAAGAGGATGGACAGTTTGATGTTAATTAATGAAGAGGGTTGGAGAAGAGGATGGACAGTTTGATGTTAATTAATGAAGAGGGTTGGAGAAGAGGATGGACAGTTTGATGTTAATTAATGAAGAGGGTTGGAGAAGAGGATGGACAGTTTGATGTTAATTATTGAAGAGGGTTGGAGAAGAGGCTGATAAACCCACCTGGACAGTTGATGTTGATACTTGGTGTGCTTTGTGGTGGTAGTGGGAGGTTGCCGGTAGGTGTAATTCCACGTAGGGTTGCGACGATATCACCATGCATAGAAGCCAAATTGGTCTGTAATCTCCTCACTTCATCATGCAATACACTCACACTCTCCTGGCCATCTGTGTGTGAGAAAAGATCGAAGCACCATTAAAGAGGGATTCTCTCGTTGGGGAATTATTGGCTACTGATATTTCCAAAATATGCCAGAAAACGTGGTTACATTAGTAAAAATGAATGGTGGCCTGATGTTGCTTGGTATAGAATGGAGGAATCAGCTAGTTATCACTGATTTACTACCACCAATAACAACACTGAACTACAGTGTTTAACCCCTTAAGGACCCTGTAATTATGTCTGAGAATTGGAGGCTTCTGATTCCACCTGACTATGCTACGAAATACGCTCCTTCCCTATAGGTGGTGTTTCGTGGCAATATTTGAAGGCCTCATTTACCTCCAATTTCTTACTACATCACAGAGTCCCTCAACATTATTATCAGAACTTACCAAACTTGGCTGAAGTATCCTTTATATGTTTCAATATAGCCAATTGATTTACAACAATGCTTGTGTGTAGATCTTCAAGATTGACTGTGACTTTATTGTCTGTTGTTGTTGCATCTTGCCGAGAGAGTGAGGTGCTGACTTGTGTATTAGTGGTGGTGGTGGTGGTGCCATTGTTGGTGATTGTGGTGGGTGCATGAGGCTGAGATAGAGCACAGCCAAGTGCTAAGAAGAACAGTACCAGCGTCGGCGAGATCATGTTGTCTACTGAACTGTTGCTGTCACTGGCTGTTGGCTTTAGCCTATGTATAACCAGTGCATCCGTCATCTCCTCCTTTCCTTCCCTTCCCTCCCTACTTATTTATTTACCCTTGCACCCAGGACTAGCGTCATTGCTTAATTAAGGGGATTTATAGTATAATGTTATTAGTGGTAAATCTAGAGCAATTGCATGATTCCTCAAATCTATTCCAAGCAACAAGATATCCTTATATTTATTCATTGGTACTATTACAAGATATCCTTATATTTATTCATTGGTACTAATACAAGATATCCTTATATTTATTCATTGGTT
>JAWZYT010003877.1:0-35180 GCA_034508575.1 Petrolisthes manimaculis | reverse complement strand
ACCGATTGTATTGCATGATATTAATAGATATAAAATACATTACATTTCAACATATAATTCTACAAACTTGCTACCCTTCTTTGAACATTATGAAAAGTTGTGATGTATGTTGTGACAAGAGACGAGACATGTTAAAAAAAAAATATGGGAAAAGATACAAATGAATTAAATAAGAAAAAAACAGAGGTGAGAGAGATGGGATAAAGGGAGAAAAGATAGAACATCATTGGTGGAGAGAAACAAAGAATATAGTAATGAAATAAGAATGTGAGAGAATAAGTGAAAGTGGGAAAGAAGGTGAACTATACTTGACCCCCAAATGGAAAGATGGAAAGAAGAGATGGAAGGAAGAGAGGAAAGAGACGCGGAAATAGGACATACGTTACAAAAATGGTAGCATCTCACACCGGTAACACGTAAGAGAGAGAGAGAGAGAGAGAGAGAGAGAGAGAGAGAGAGAGAGAGAGAGAGAGAGAGAGAGAGAGAGAGAGAGAGAGAGAGAGAGTCAGAATTTCGAATCCCGAATCACAAATTAAAATATTCGAAACATTCATATTTTTCACTCTAAGGATATAAATGTTTCGAATATTTTTACTTGTGGATCGGGATTCGAATTTCTGACTGGCCCAACATTGATTGGCAACGACAGGGGAGAGACGCGGGAGTGAAGCCAACTGTACATGCTGACATACATACATATTTGCCTACAGTTTCGTTCGCAAGTTCGTGCTACACCCCTTGCTACACCCAATATATGGAAGTTATTGTACTAAGTGTCTCTGTCCCTCCTTTCTGGACGGCAGGTCATGGCTTCGAACTTCTTACGCGGCAACCAGAATTTATCTAGTATCTAAGCAGTGTCATTCGTTGATAAATTATTAAATGAATATCATGTTCAGTCGGTGAATGAATGACACTGTTTCGATACTATAGGTTCGAACCCGTAATTTGTCGACCAAGAAGGAGGGACCGAAAATAGCACCTTACACATTGGTTGTAGTACGAATTTCTGATCAAAGCTGTACATGTATAGTAGGAACTGTATGTATGTATGTATGTTAGTATGTAAGTAAGCGTAGAATTTACTAACATTGTATGAATAAACTGATATTATTTTTTCCGAGTATGTCCCCCCAAATCTTTATTCCTTCTCTTGCTCTCATGGCATTTTGGTTCCTCCTTACTCTATACCTCCCTGCGTGTGGCCAGCCTTCCCTCCACACATCCATCCTCGTTACAGACTCCTTCAACCTGTCCTTCTCACTTATACCAACCAGCCTTTCCTCTCACGTGTATCCATCCTTCCACCTGCCTTCCTTTCCATTTCTATTTTCACTTATATTTTATCCCCCTTCCTTCCTTCCTTCCTTCCTTTATGTCCATATCAATTTTCACCTCTATTTTCTCTATTTCATCCCCCCTCCTTCCTTCCTTCCTTCATTTCCATTTCTATTCTCACTTATATTTTATCCCTCTTCCTTTCTTCCTTCCTTCCTTCTTTTCTATTTCAATTCTCACCTATATTTCATCCCCCTCCTTCTCCTCCTCCCTCCCTCCTTCTTTCTTCCCTTCTTTTACATTTCATTTCTCATTCGAATTTCCTCCTCATTTCTATCTTCCTCTACACCCTCGTATATTTCATTTTTCCTCTCCTTTTTCTTCCTTCCTTTAATAATTTCATCTTATCGTTTATTCCTTGCCTTCTCGCCCCTTCCTTATTCCTTATATATCTTTCTCATAACCCCAACTCTCTCTCTCTCTCTCTCTCTCTCTCTCTCTCCTAGTTTACCTTCCCCTTCCTTTCACCTCCTCATCCAATCATTACATCTCTCTCTCTCTCTCTCTCTCTCTCTCTCTCTAAATCGATGCCTATGTATGTTTCTGTCACTAAAGCAATCTCACTCTCTCTCTCTCAAGCAATTTCTATGTCTGTCTGTCTGTCTCTCTCTCTCTCTCTCACACTCAAACAATTTTTATGTCTGTCTCTCTCTCTCTCTCTCTCTCTCTCTCTCTCTCTCCTCTTGTTTTCCCCTCATTACTCCCTGCTCCCTCCCTCATCAGACCAAGGGTACTGGAGTGGACAGAAGGCTGAGTCAGATTCTCTCTCCTTCACTCCCTCTATTCCTCTCTCACTCACTCACTCACTCACATGCCCACTCGTCTTTTATCTTTTCTTTTTCCTTCTCTACTTCTCCCTCACTCCCTCTACTCACTCACTTGCCCACTCTCGTCTTTTATCTTTCCTCCCACCTTCCCTACTTCTGCCCCTCCCCACCTCTCTCTCTCTCTCTCTCTCTCTGGTCTCCTTTCTTCTCTCTTTTCTGTCTGACATCCTCCATTTTCGTTTTTTCTCACTTTTTTCTGCCTTCTCCATAACACTTTCTTTCCTCCCTCAAGTGTTTTTCTCGCCTACATTTCTCCCTCCAATCGTGGCCTTCATTCTACAAGTTTCCTTTCATCATCTTCCTCTGGCTGTCTCTTGTACAGCCACAATCAAATATCCACCGACACTTTCCTTCCATCGTGCAAATAAATTAGTATCATATGAAGCCATAATCATACAACACCTGTTGGTTTGTCAGCACTATCTCGCTAGCTCAATGACTGATTCGACTTAGGTTGATGAGCGTGCGTTGCTGTGCTTCATTCCTCGTATTCATGGCTGCAACGGTGTTTCATGTCGGTGTTGGCTGGGAGAGGATGGATACATACACCTATTTTAGCTAACCGCATCGGTACACAACTAACTTCTCTCTGCAACACCTTATTCATTTCCTTCCTCATTCTCTCCCATCGTTTCTTTCCCTTATTATTTCCCGTCCTTCTGCCCCAAGGTCCCCCTACCCATCCCTATGTGAAGTTATTTCAGCTGGGATGGA
Source organism: Petrolisthes manimaculis (assembly GCA_034508575.1). Taxonomy (NCBI): domain Eukaryota; kingdom Metazoa; phylum Arthropoda; class Malacostraca; order Decapoda; family Porcellanidae; genus Petrolisthes; species Petrolisthes manimaculis. The sequence goes on along the minus strand of JAWZYT010003877.1, from coordinate 32,301 downwards.
AATTCCCGTCGTCACCAAGGATTCTAGTAGTGGGAGAAGGATAGGCCACTCTTATGGGAGTTTTGGTCGTCGCGGTACAGCAGAGTCACCTATCGGCGACGGGGAATCACTAACAATTGGCACCTTTACGTACTGTACATAGGAGAGTTGGGCGTATTATTTTGGTTTGCTGAAATTTATTTTGTGCCTGAATTGGGGATTACTGGGTGCTCAACAATAAATTCTTCCACCAGCTCCTAGTGGAATAAAGACCTATCAATTTTCCGCTTTTCAAAAGATCCTAAAACGCGAGTTTTTATATAACTTGGATAGCTACGGAGTAAAGATTTGACTGATTGTGATAGTTATACAGTATTAATTTGATATTAATTGGTGTTAGATGATGATACCTTATCCTTTAGCAAGCTACGAAGTACAGATGACTAACTGTGATAGTTTTACATTATCAATTTTGGTAGTAATGACATTGATATTATCCTTTCTATAGTTATACAGTATAAATTTCGGTGGTAATGACATTGATATTAACTGGTATCAGATGATGATAGCCTATCTTATGTATTATCGTAATATATTATATAATTTTACAATGATTAATATAATACTTTATTCTATAGCCAAATAATTAGTATCAAAGATCCTGTGCGTTACTAGTAAAGAAAAACAGACTTAAAAATTAATCAAGACAAAGGGAAGCAAGTGGGAACTCTAGAGGCGCCACTGTCCCAACCAGCCACAGCCACCACACCAAAAATAACAGAGTGACCTATCCTTCTTACAGTACTAGAATCCTCGTCGTCACTAATCGAGGGAGAGTTGCCACGATTTCCCAGATCATTTAATTTTCAACTCGTCGCAATATTATTTCAGTGTTAAACAATATACAGATTTAAATATTGTTCCTTTAGAAGTTTAGATGTATTATGGGTGTAGATGTATTATGGGTTTCAGACCAAAGAGACTTGAATTTATAAGAATGCTGCCATACGTTTTAGGGCTTGTAGCAACCATTATACTCCATTTATCTTATTAAAAAATATCAAGGCTATTAATATGACCACTGAAGGATTATATAATGATAAGTTAAATACAGTGAATCCGTAACTAACACGGGGGAAATTTTAGATTTTATGGGAACCTCTTCATTGACACTTTGGGTGGCCAATTTCCATATTGAACAAGCTGGCGTTCACTTGCAACTCTCAGGTTAGTAACACCAGGAATTATTGCCCCACTTGACCAATAATAATAATAATAATGATAATAATAATAACCCGATGTCAGCCAAGCTAGTTGTAACAAAGATAACTCAGAGAATATTAACCTTCTTTAGATTTCTGAAGGCTATGGTGTTTGAAAAAGTATTTGCAATTGAACCGTGAGAGGAAGAAGTAGAGGCGTGAAATGGGGGGGGGGAGGTAGGGGGGGAGGAGGTAGATGCATGGGGTGGTAGGGGAGAGGGAAGTGGTGGAGGATGGTGCGAGGCTAGCTAGAGGCAGTCTATAATGTTGGGGTTCACTCACTGTCCAGACGTCTGCCTTTACACTTCATTCTTCGCTCATGTCACGTACTCACGTTGCGGTTCTCGCATCTTCATCAATCATACTCCACTGTTAATAAGGTTCGTTAGTTTGTGTTGTAGGTTTTGATCGTTTATATTTGAGCTTTGTTGGCTGTTCATCTTTACATACACTTGTTATAGTTTGCAGTAGACTTTCTTGTTAGCCCAAGGGGAGATTCTCATGTTGGTAAATTGGAAGGCTACGGATTCCTCATAACTTTGCCAGAAAACTGAAACCCACAATAAGGGATCAGTTTTATGGCATAGTTGAGAGGAATCGTAGACCTTCCAATTAAAAAAAAAGTGATAATTTTTCATTAAGGCTACTACGCATCTTTATTTGAAGCAAAGTTAATATACCTGTACTATACATTTTGTTAAAGGACCTAGAGTTCGCCATATCTCTTATCGAAAGGTCATTCATGTCCGCCTTTGACCCATGTTAAGGAGATGGCATTAGGATCGTAAGTACGCAGTTAAGAGCATCATTGTGAGCAGTTTACTGTGTTTAGGTTCAAAATCATAGGTTGGAACTGTCGTGTAAGGTCGTTCCGGCATAGTACAGTGGGGAAATATGTGGTTGTTAATGTTTACGGATAATTCAGTAGTGTTTTGTGCTGCAATGAGAGTTCTAAATGTCATGTCATGAATTAATCTTAATCATCAACCATTAACCAGTACTAAGTAACTGCTTTGAGTCATTAGAAACTACTGTATCTTTTTTATTATTCATTATATTTACTTAACATTTATTTTTTTTTCTTGCTGAAGCATTCAGTTCGGATTAGATATTATTTTTTCGGCTGAGGATCGAATGTTGACGTAGATGTGGCACAGTACTGTACTGTATGTACGGTAATTTAACTATAGAAACCTATGAGACAATCCTAGCTGTGATTTATCATTGAAAATATTTGTTTTTGTTAACATAGATGACCACCGAATTTAGAGAGCTTAATCGGTATATGCACAATTCACATCTATTAGTTCCGAACCTCACTTGAGTAGAATAATTATAGTAATTTGAATGCTTTGAAAGTAGACAGAATGAGATGAAGAATGCATTTCAATTGTACGAAGTATTTGCACTTTGCAGGTCCTTGATCCTAATAATAATTATGACTTTCAGGGCTAGGAGTATGAACGAGTGGTTGTGTTGGTGTGCAGCGAGTCTGTGTGGGTGTGTGGCGTCGAGCTTCAACAGATCCTGCCCTTATTATTGCTGCTGGGTTCTTGAGGCGTTGAAAGCTGTTGATCGTCAACTCTTTATTTCTTCACATCTGTAAGGTAAGACAAATATAGTAGTTTTCCTACTGAATGGAAGCGGTGTCTCGTAGACAAATGAACATTGATCGGTTACCTTTGCTCTGATCAGCTGGCTAGTGTCACATTCGCTTCTTTTGCGGGCTCCCGCTGCCTTGCCGCACGGTGAGCCCTGCTGGGTTCCTCTCTCGGGCTGTGGTTGTACTCCCGTAGCATCTGTCCTTCCCTACTGAATTTGTTAGTACTTGTATATGAATTGAATTTATATCTGCAGCATATTTTTCTCAATCGTGTATTATGGTTAAAAATTGTGGTTTTCAAAATTTGTCTTGCCAGTTAATATTTTTTCAATGTAACCCATTTATTGTACCTTTGTATAGTAATGCCATTCTTCATGCTTTCGGCTAAAAGAATGGGAAATTCTAGAATAAAAGCCTTTCTAAATTTTTGTCATTGAAGTATTTACCTCCGATCTTTTCGTCCTTTAAGATTTTATCACCCCAGATGCTGTCCATTACTGATAATTTCGTAATTGAAACTGTATTTTTATGACTGCATTGTATTCATACTGTACTTCGAAATTAAACTGGGAGTGGCCTTGGCATTACTTTGAGATGTCAAGCATTTAGTTGTTATGCATTGATTTATCTCTACTGCTCCGTACTAATTATTTTCATTTTTCAGGTTGGTTAAAACTCTTCAACCATCGCTGGAGCACCCCGTCGCAAGAGAAGGTGTGAGTGTTAAACCTACATATTATTTTTACTCGAAAGTTTAACCCAATGGCCTGGCAGGTTGTCAATTAGAATGTGACCCGCAAGTTTATTTCGATTTGTTTTTGTAGTGCCGCCGTACGAGAAGCTCTTATATTTTCCTTTCTGGTAGGCACACGGTTAGGTAGGGGCATGTCTGCTTCAAGTACTGGGGGATGTTGGTCTGATAATGTCAGGCGTGCGGGTTTCATTTCTTTGAGAACCAATTTAAACGTTGCAGTGGCGTAGGTATAGGATTTATTTTGTCAGCAGGGTGGCCGAATTTTGGAGGATGGGTAGGATTGGATAGGATTGGATTGAGTCTTTCGTCTTATTTTGCCTCTCTGCTGACATAGAAAAGAGGTAACGTTAAAGATGAAAATAAATGTATAAAAGTTAATGGTAGTAGGGGGCGCAGGATTTTGAGGCCCATAACACGCCACTGTGACGTTGCCAGACTTCAATTGGGCTAAACACCATATTCGTACAGGTAACTTCGCAAAAGATTGATAATGGAGTGGTGATGATGGGAGATACGAATGGAAAGGTGGGAGGTGAGGAAGTGGGAAGTATTGTGGGTAATGGAGTGTAGGAGTAAATGAGAATGACTAGTATCTATGCTGAGAGGGGGCTGTTCTTGGCAAACGCCTTCTTTCAGCACAAGCTAATCCACAGGTATACATGAAGGGATTAGAGAGGAGAACAGAAGTCTGATTATGTGGTCGTGGATGATGGGTTAAGGAAGGATGTGGTCGATGCGAATGTTGTGAGAGGAATGGTGCAATGCTCCGACCATTTTACGGTCTTGGTAAGGATGAAGTTTAGGGTTAAGTGGGAATATGGTAGGAGGGATGAAGGGGTGAGGAATAATAGGGAAGTGGCTAGTGGGAAATTAGATGAAGCAGAAAATAGGGAGGAATATAAAAGGGTATGTGGTGCTGGGGGATGCAAGAATGGGGATAGGGGAGGGAGTGAATGTTTATGAAACATTCAAAACTTTAGTGTGTAGGACAGCAGCAGGACAAAAAAGGGGTAAGAAAGGGCGTGCATGGTGGTCTGAAGAAGTGAAGGATGCAGTAGAGAATAAGGAGGCTTTTAGAAGAACCCTGCAGAGATGGAAGGCCTGGGATGTTGAGTGGTGTGATTGAGTGCTATGAAGAGGGAATGTATGTTGAAGGAATGAAGGGAATGTGATGAAGGAAGGCCAGGGGAAAGTGCAATACAGTTATGAAAAGCTTTGAGGATGTGTGATACTGTGAAGGAGGGAGGCCTATGGGAGGTAAAGTGAAGGAGAGAAGGCCTGGGGAAGTACAGAGAAGGAAGGGGTCCAGAGGAGCGGCCAGTGCGCAGTGGCTACTGTCAAGAATTTGGATTTTTTTTTTTTTTTTGTAATGCACCTCTGTGACCTATCCCTCCACAGGAAAGGTAGGCAAGTTTTACCCCGCCTCCACGTAGTGACCTCGGGGGACACCTCCCTATTTTTAGCTCCGGCCTCAGCCGAGAGCTCAAGGTCTTATCGTAATTATTGTTCTTGTTCTTCTTCTTGGGGCGACAACTTCTAAAATGCTTCAACTGACTCACTCACTCACTCATTCTTCTTGGGGCGACCATTTCTTAAAAGGGGTTCAACTCACTCACTCACTCATTTCACTTGAATAATTAAGAGCCGGAACTTTTGAAGGGTTTTCCTTCATGTTCTTGTTAAATTTAATTTTATAGAGGCTGGAGGTGAAGCTAAAGGGGGAGGCGGTGTGGGAGTACAGTATGTTCACCCACATATAGGTTAAAAATCCTTTTAAATATTCTTAGTGACTAAATTATTTTTTATAAGTCTTACATGTGCAATTTTTTTTCCTTATAATATTATTTAATATTTATTTAAGAAAAAAACTTTACAATATTGATGGCCCGTGTCCCTCCGGGAATGAGCGCCGCGTTGGCTTTGCCAGCCACCAGTGGCCCCCCAATTGGGGGACGGACGGCTGCGCTAGTGGCGGGGAGGGGTCTCCAGTCTTCCCTGCAGGAAAAGGGAAGAATGTTTGAGTGGTAGCAATTAATGTGAATGGAATGGTGAAAAGGAGAAATTGTTGAGTGTTTCAGGAGTAAAATAGATGTGGGGGGTGTATGAGACTCTTATGAAAGGATGGGGGGGTGGAAGAGGGTAGGGATGAAGGGAAGAGTACGTTGTGGGAAGGAATGGAAGGAGGATTGATATGGGCTGGTATGGACAAAAAGAGTAAAGACTTCAAGAGAGGAAAGGAAGGATATGTATTGTTTGTGTCAAGGAGAGTGTGGAATGGAATGGTTGGACATGGATGGAAGGGTACAAGGATGGTATGGATGACTAGTAAGATTGGTATAGTTAAGTATGCATGGGTCTGCACGTATGCTTCAGTAAACGCGCAGACCAAGGTGGGGTATAGGAAAATGAGTTTTGGGATGAATATATTGTGAGGGAGGAGGATAGTGCTTGTGGGGACATGAATGAGAAGATAGAGAATGAGAGAATAGGAAATGTAGTTGGTTAGTCGGGTGTGAATGGGATAAATTAAAATGGTTAGTGCCTGGTGGATGTGTGCCGATAGGGAGGTTGTTCCTCGCCAACCCCTGCTTCTAGCACAGGTTTTCCACAGGTACACATGGAAGAGGGATAAAAGGGGAGAGCAAATGAGTTCGATAGAGTACCGGTACATAGCTGTGGATGATGAGGAAAGGTGTAATAAACTTCGTAGTGCAATATTGGAATTATTAATGAATATAATAATTAAGTAAGCAATGATTCAGTAATTGACTTACCTTACCCGGTTTATTAATTTACCTTCGTTGTGTTGGTTCAAGGAAGGTTCTCAGAGGTTGAATCCATTATATTATTGCAAGTTTATCAACAATTATTTATTTTTACGTGAGCTCTTACGATATGAACGCATTTATAAATATATAGTAATAGGGAAGATATGGTGTATGAAACGACCAATTACATTAATTTACTATAATTTATTGAATTCAGTCTTACACCAACAGAATTAATAAATTACTCACGCACTCTCTTTCACTCACAAAAAGTTAGCTAAATAGATGAGTTACCCTCGCGCGTGACTCCCGTTTTCTGTTCAATGTCCTCGCGAGTCCTTACCAAATGTACGAGTACAGTATAATAATTATATTCCAATGTCCTCGTTTAATTATTGGTGTTATTTCAAGACCTTCCTACTCAATTTACTTTAATTAATAATCAATATCAAACTAACCACAAGCCTTGATAATTACAGAGGTTTGTTTCAGTCTCAGTAATTTTCGTTTCGGTGTCCTTCAAACCAACAGGATTTTTCAAGGTCCACACTATAATTTATCACTCGTTTATCTTACCTTTCACTGTCAATTGATTGTTTTCTATTCAATCAATAAGACAGTGCATTGCAACCACGAACGTTGAAGATTATAACTAGTGACGAGACAGAGTCATTAATCTTAGCTGTGATTTTGCAAAAGGTAGACAAGAGCTGATCGATTACGTGTGTTTGCCGTTTTCAATTATTCTCTACCCAACCAGTAGTTGGCTCCTCCCCCAACTGTCTAGATCGATACTCACGGAGCCACACCCAACTATCGGAATATAATAACTGACTAGACTTAGTCTTCATATTATCTCATTTACACTCACTAGCTATACATGTAATGTTAATGACGCCACATAAACTAATCATGGTAATTATCCACTTCACGAATCATATGAAAAATGAGGAAATTATCTGTGTGCACGATAAAATCAATATTAATAAGCCACGAGTGAGAAAACTAATGATTTAACGGCAGAGAGGGGGAGAAAAACACAGGCTTAAACATGAACGGTGTCTCTTGTTCACCACACACACTCCTGCCTTCGATTTCTCAACCACTACGCTATGGGTAATGAAGTATTATTCCTATATTTAATTGATTAATATGTCACGATCAAATCTGACTCGTGACTAAAGGTGTGATGGATACTATAGTGGTGAGAGGCATATTTCAGTGTTGTGACCACTATACGGTTATGGCGAGGATTAGGGTCAGAGCAAAATGGGAGTATAGTAGGAAAGATGGAGTGGGGAACAAGAGGAAGGTGGAAAGTGGAAGACTGAATGACATTGAGTATAGAGAGGTGTATAAGAGGGTGGGAGAGGTGCTGGAGGAAGCACGGATGGGTATAGGGGAGGGAGTGGGAGTGAATGATGTGTATGAAATGTTTGACACTAGTGATGAGGACAGCAGTAGAGGTAGTGGGATACAAGACACAGAAGTGTGGCAAGAGAGTGCATGGTGGTTGCACGGGACAGGATGGCTTGGCAATGTATTTGAAGTGGGACAAAGTGAAAAGGTTTGGTGTGGTAAGCCGGACGAGAAGAGGGACGATAGCGAGAGAGTGGATGGCTGTGCGAGACGGCAAGTATGACGAAGTGAACGACAGGGACAGAAAGTGAACGGTTTGGAGAAGAGACAAGAAGTGGGATGTCGGTAAGAGCGGAACTGACAGAAGAGGAATCTACAGGATTAGAAGCTGTAAACTCATCTTGACTACCTGGAGGCCAGCTACTGATTGATGCCTCTGGTGGTCCTGGTAAGTGTATATGATTTTCACTAACTCTACGAGCTACGAAAATCAAGAATTTTATTAGTTCCAGATGAACAGTCGCGGTCAATAATAATTATCCACATATGGGTATCTCAAACATTTTACTGTCTAATATTTTCACGTTCACATATATTATTGTTTTAGTGCGTAGCTGCTTGTATTAAATTAAAAGATGATGGATAACCTATTTATTTGAAAGTTTATTATCTAAGGAACAGAGGGAAGCTGTCAAACTTTTACGCGAGTTATTTTTGACCACGACTGTACATTCAGGAATGATTCTTACGTGGAATATGAAACGAGGTATAATCGGTAATCAATTCATTAATTTTAAACCCCGGTATTCCTAATGGAAACAAAAAATTGTGGCCCCGGAATATAGGCAAAACTCTTGAATTAGTATTAGTGTAAGTAACATGTGCTCCTCAACAGGTGTGTCGACCACTGGCTTAGAGGATCTGGAACAAACTACCACTGCCCCCGGAGAACAAGTGTTGTGTTTGATGTGCATAGCAGCAACTTGGAGTCTTTACAATGAAGAACTCCCATTTAATTCCTTTAAAGTTTAAACCATTGTGAGGAGAATGTCACCTTGGATCAGGCTGGAGGTAAGAATGAATTATACATAGTTTATTTCATGGACAAGTTGGGCAAGTATTAATGGAAATTGTAGTGTTTCTTGCTATCAAAACTATGTAGACAATGCTTTTACTATACAAAGGCGGAATAGTTTGTTTTTGCTTGAAAATGTGCAAATCTATGCAAGATTTTGAAATGTCAATTACTGTAATATCTTGAAGCAATATCTTTCAGAAAGATCTTTAATTACATATATAACTTGTTAAATACCTGAACCCCAGAGGTTAAAGAATGGTTGAAATGTGAACAAATCCTGCAAATTAAATACCAGTTACTTGCCTTCATTTATCTATAGGTGATGGAATAAAAGTTGAAGTTGAGAAATAAATAAACAAGTCGTGCTTTCGGCTTCTTGAATTTGCGAATAGTGTTGATTAAAATTGTGATTAACAGCGGAAAAATAAATGGATATTTTGCAGAAATATGACTTTATAAAGAAAGCTGTATATACAATATACATTTAGTAATGGACTGATTCTATTTCAGGAAATAAATCTCCGTGCTGCCGTTCCCATCCCTTTCCACGCCAGCACCACATGATCAACCCGATACCTCTCAAAATGAACAACTTCTCCCAGAAAAAAATTGATCTACCAATGGCAATTCCCATCCTTCTCTACTCCAGCTGCCCCACGCCGACAACTATTTCTTTTTTTACGTGCATCAGTGGGAAGGTGGTGATTACTGCACCAAAAAGATAGCAAATAACCCACCGGTGTTTTCCCTGCCCACTGTTACTCATGTGCACCAATGAAAAATAACCAAACTGTGTGCAAACTAGGGTACCCGAACCCACATTTATTTTTAAATTTAATTCAAAACAGACGAATGGACTAACGTTAATTCTATAGGGTAAGTATAAAAAAAACGTAGCCATGACATCGGTTTTGAAAAACAACGAAAAGGAAGCACACCGCCCGGTATTTGTCTGAAGGAGCCGGTGCTCCGCCCTTTAGTGCACATTCCTGAGGGCCCCTGCGCCACAGAACATACGGTACATCCGCACACTGTCCTCCAGCATACGCACCGTGATGAGCTTGCCAAGCTCATCGGTGCCCCCAAGCGCCTTGAAGGTGTTATACGACGCTTGGGCCCAAGCACCCCGCCAGTTCATCACGATACTACTAAATACGGGCGGTTTGCCAGACCGCCCATTGACCCACTGCCGGATTATGGGCGTATTGTAGTAGTCTCTTTTCCTTTCGTGTGCGTCATTTGGGGTGGCAACTCCCATATCGGCGCACACCTGGACATCGACGACAAAGGATTGGACACTGTTCCAGAAAACGAGGTCTGGTTTTCTCAAGCCATTGGGGGTAGGAATGTTTGGTTCCCGGAGGACCTCCCACCCTCTATCCCAAAGATGCTTACATATCGCTGTGACTATCTTGTCATGCCGTTGAACTCTCCAACCATGGGTCACCGGGCAGGACTGCTGGATATGGCCCAGTGTCTCGGGCATTTGACATCTTTGTATACAATTAAATGTTTGTTAGCCTGTTAACACGGTAAAGTAAATTTCTCTATATTGGGTTTGTGCTCTTGTCTGTTTACAGGTAACGTGTCCTTTGCCAAGGAGTTTTTCCCCCCTCACCTGACTGATCTTTTCATCTCTATAGCAACAAGGGAGGGTTTTTTACACTCAATGGCAAAGGTGTTAGTTTGTCTAAGAGATAGGTAGGTTATCAATAATACTGTGAAAGAATTAAAGCTACTGAATTGCTGCAGAACTTTAGTTAAAAATAAAAAAATGTTGCATAAAAGTTGTATCGTATTTTATTTAGCCTTACCACTCCTTAAAGCATATTAAATGTATAGATATCTTTGAGAAATACCTTTTGTTCTAGGTTCTGTTAGTTCTAGCTCAGAACCTTTTCCTTTTATGCTTAGATGTCCTATTTTCAAAACTAGATCAAAGAATTTCATGCATGGGTATAGATTTTCAGTTAAGGAATAGAAGTATGATGAGATATGGTCCATCATTCCTTTGGGCACGGAGCTGTACTGGCTGTATTTTTCTGTGGTAGGTTGTGATTAGTTCAGTAGTTTATTTCCAAGAAAGTTCATTCAAGAAGATATATGGATTTGTATGAATTTAATCTATAGTGGACTTGATGAAAAGCAACTAGAAATGAGATTTTGGGGATCTGGATGAGGATATATTTTTCATGTCTGTTAAATTTGGGGGCGAAATTTTACTTTAAACTTCGTCTTCCCCTAATTCTTGGCAGGGATGACTAGATGTTCAGCCTTGTTAGACGTTTGGGGCCTCTGAACAATTTGATTCTTCAATATGTTTTACTTTGCAAATGAAATTTGACGTCCATACCTTGAAATATTATGAATATATGCGCACACTGGACTCTGTCTGGCTTCACTGCGCATTCGTGGGGTGGATTTTAGTGGTGGCTGCCCATCTTCAACTTCTAATATAAGGATTAGAGCATAGGAAAGACTGTTTCCTTTCATTTGTATGATTATGCTGCCACTCACTTCAAATCGAATTAATCATTACAGTACTTTGGAGGAACTACTAGTATAGGTTTAAATGGACATGTTTTGGTATAGAGATACTCTGTATATGCTGCATCTACCAAAGTGGCGACGTGACCGCTAACCACAATGGGGATACTTCTACTACACAACTAATTTAAGGTCGATACAATTAAATTAACTGATGAGTAGAATACATATTCACAATATCATAAATTTAGTTATGTACTGAACATATTGTGTGTACACTGGTTCTAGTTGCCGAGGTTCTTCTGTTCAGGTAAAAACTTTGTTGCAGTTTTTCTGTAATCAGATATTTTTCGGGATATTAGGCACATGACAACGGCTACGTTCCTCCTTCAAAATTCAGTGGTTGTTTTATCCCTTCCTGTCCAGCTGGATCGAATTCGGTTCAAGCAATTTAACACAAATCGTGGTGGACAGGGAGTCGGTGAACCTACAGATTTGGAAAGATAAACGTGAAGAGATGCGGAATTATATACTTCTCTACTGCTAATGCTAAAAGAAAGATTAGACGTTTTAGTTTAATATTAGAAATTCTTATCAAGAACGTATTTGAATAAGTCGGTAATAATTCTTTAGCTTTCTCTGGCATCAACTGTTCAGAGAAAATTAAGATTAATAGAAAGCAATTTTGATGTTTGCTATTGAATACCTTTTTAGCTTAATGATATTCCTGTGAAAGATAATTATTTTACTATATTTTTCATTCCTTCCTCTTTGATTCTATTAATTTATTATAATGATCATATATGCAATTTTCACATTTTTCGTTTCGTTTGCATATTTTTCATGATAATCTTCCCCTCCCTCTCTTCGATAATTGCAGCACCACTAACATTACCTCTTTGTTATTCAATTACTTCTTATGACTCCATTGCCATATAATATTATCATCCCATCTTTTATGTCATCGTTTTTATCAACCTGCCCCAACCATCTTCTGTTTCCACCTCCTCCTTTCTTTCCTCCAGTCTCATTATCCTCTTACAATTTCTCGTATCCATATCAATGTACAATAATTTACTCCTTTTATAATAACATGCCCTTTCCCCTTAGTATTTTCTCCCTCCTCTTCCGTCCTGCCACTTGCTCCTTCTCCACATGTGCTCTTCAGACTTCAGACTTTTACCTTTATCCCCATCAATATTTTTTTGGAAACGTTCTCTACTTATCTCTGCCTTAGTTTTCTCCTTATCTCTACCTTAGTTTTCTCCGTTTCCGCCTCCTTTCTGTTTTTCCTTCTGTTTTTTCGCTGTTCACTGAATTTTCTTTCCACTAATGAGTTCTTCATCCTTTCTCTTCTACTCTCCCAACCTTCTACCTTCCTCTCTGTCTTCCCATCCTGTCTTTCTTCTTTTCTATCATCCATCCTTTGACCAATCTTTTATACTTTCAAAAAATCTGTACTAATTTTTCCTTGCCTCCTTCCATCGAGTATCTTATCATTTTTCTTCCTCCCTTCCTGTCTGTCACCTAATCCTACCAATGTTTTTTTTTATCTTCCTTCCTTCCTCGTTTGACTTCTTTTCTTTTTTCTTCTATTCTACACTTTCTTTGTACACTCTTTCTACTGTCTTCCTGTATACATTCCTCATTGAAGCTCAAACTATTATTCAGCAAATCTTTTCCCATCAATATTCTACCCATCTATATAATCTTCCTGTGCTCTATGTTATTCTACTGTACTGTAGTCACAAACTTTTCACTTTTCCCCGTCCTTCTTTCAGTTACATACCTCAGTCTTCCTCACCTTCCTCCCTCACCATCCTCCTTTCACCTTCCTCCCTTCACCTTCCTCCTTTCACCTTCCTCCCTTCACCTTCCTCCTTTCACCTTCCTCCCTTCACCTTCCTCCCTTCACCTTCCTCCCTTCACCTTCCTCCCTTCACCTTCCTCCCTTCACCTTCCTCCCCTTCACCTTCCTCCCCTTACGAACTCTTCCTTCTCATGTTTAGGGATAAGGCAACAACAAGGATATTGTTGTTCGATAGAGTTTAATAATACTGTGTGTCGGGGAGAAAATAGAACGGTTTTAAGAATGTAAGATAAATATGTTGCTCTTTTCCACTTTCCATCCCTTGACTCGGTTTCTTTTGTCATCCAACCCATAGATAGATAGAAGGTAACAAACATCCTGTGTCTCCTATTACTCACTGAGGGGTGTGTGTAGTGGATTGATGCTGGACTTATTTAGCCATATTATGTAAGGGAGGCAGATTATGTAATGGTATGTAATGGTAAGGCAGGAGACATTACAGTAGTTAGTCTATGATCGTGTATGAGACTTGGTGGCTTCTGCTTCCTCCTGACTATGCCACTAAACATGCAAGGTCCTTCAATGTTGGTGGTGTTATAAATCTCACTTTTCTGACTAGATCACGGGAGTCCTTAATTAAGATTTATCTACAACTAAATTGCAGTGTGTACAAATAAGTGGGTGTTTGTATGTACTCTCTTTGACTATTATAGGATTTAGTTGTGCATAAACGAGGTCCAGGCATTCGAACACACACACACACACACACACACACACACACACTCTCTCTCTCTCTCTCTCTCTCTGACACTGAGACTTACAAACAAACAAAAAATAAAAACACAAACAAATCCTACTTAATAAACCCTGCACTCTAGTTTGGTTAGTTTCTATAATCTGCGTGGCTGGCTGGCTGGCTGGCTGGCTGGGTGGCTGGCTGGGTGACTGGCTGGGTGACTGGCTGGCTGGAGGTATGGGTTGTGTACTGAGAGCGGTGGTGGGTCGGTGATAATGATGTCGGTGCCCTTCCCTTCTTGTGCAGTATATATCCTTTCACTGTTATGTTGTTATCGGTAAAGCCAACCTAATTCCCTCTCATCTCCCCTTCCTCAGCTTCTCTCAAACCCTCCCTCTGGCTCTCCATTACCTGCCTAATTACCTTCGGAGGGTCAATTTGATTATCTCATTAGGGATCAGGGTCGTCTCATCTGGGCTTTGTTGTCATAATGCTAGAGACGGCTGGCTGGTTGGTTGGTTGGCTGGTTGTAGGAAGGGAGGGAGCAATGACCGAAAAATATAGATGGGCAAGGAAGTGAATATGAGAAAAAATACGGAATAAAAAAATGGACAATGAAAAAATAATAGAAACAAGGAAAAAGTAGACCATATTAACTGCAGGAGCCTGAACACAGATGGGGAAGGAAGGTAAACATGAGGGAAAAAATGCAGAATAGAATTGGCAATGAAAAAATGACAGACGTGAGGGGAAACAGGGAAGAGATAGATAATGATTCTAGGAAAGGGAAGATTCTACTGTACACAGATGGGGAAGGAGGGTGAAAAGGAGAGAAAAAAGGAAAAGAGACCGTGAGAAAACAACAAAAATGGGACAGGAGGGGGAACAGGAAAGAAGTAGATAATGATTCCATGAAACTGAACACAAGTGGGGAAGAAAGGAAAAAATACGGAGGAAAAAGGACAGGAAGAAAATATAAAAGGAGACATGAAGGGAAACAGAAAAAAAGAGGTAGAAAATAATAATAATATAGGACAATGAATACAGATGGGAAAGGAGAGGAAAGTTGAGACAGGGTAAGAATGAGAGAGAATGAAAGTATGTAGATAGAAGAAATTAAAAACATGAGAAAGGAGAGGTGAATAGAAGTATAATAAACGAAGATGATGAGAGGGAGAAAAGGGAAGAAACGAAGTAAGGGATAAAAGACAGGAGGAAATAGACAAATAGGAAAATGCATAGATAGATAGATTGATAGATAGATAGATAGATAGATAGATAGAAAGATAGATAGCACATGTAAATAAATAGTATCTCCACGCATATGATAATGTCGCGATGCATAATTATATTGTTTTTATGGACTGTAACCGACAGAGGGAAATAAAAATGAGCTAAAATGAGCGAAAATGAAGGGAGGCGGGGAGATCATTATCTTGACACCTACCTTGTTAAAGTCGTACCAGGAAATGTCACACGTGCCAGACAGGCTTGGAAATTGTCGGAAAATGACGTTAATTTGATTACCAGAATATTATTTTTTTCTTTTGTATTATTACGTACCAGGTGCAAACGTAATTGATTATTTTGTCCACAGAAAAAAATGAATAAAAAATAAAAAATAAAAGAGGAAAAGAACATCTTCATTCTTTACTTGTTGCCTCATCCAGAAAGTTAATGTTTTGAGTTCTGTCTCTTAATTTCGACAGGAAGGTATATTATGTCAGGTTAGGTTTGTTCTGTCTGTCTGTCTGTAGTATTGCACATACAATAATATAATTATGGAGATGCAATATTATTTGTATTTTAATTAATGGTGGACCTTGTGAACGACAACATGTGATTAGGTTTTGAAAGATATGAAGATCTGTCTGTATCTTTGTGTATATGTGTGTATTTAAATGTTTAAATGTTTCGGCAGCCCTTCGGAGCCTATTTCTCTCCTTTCCTTATTTTTTCTTTGTATTTTTTCCATTCTGTCTGTCTTATTTTTCCTTGGGACTACAAGGTCCTTCTGGCCAAGCAAAGTTTTCTTATTTCTGCAATATTTGATCATCATCATCATCTCTCAATATATATACATTTAAATATGTTTTTTTAGTCAAATAGTAAACTTAAAGTTGAT
Source organism: Petrolisthes manimaculis (assembly GCA_034508575.1). NCBI lineage: Eukaryota > Metazoa > Arthropoda > Malacostraca > Decapoda > Porcellanidae > Petrolisthes > Petrolisthes manimaculis. The sequence goes on along the minus strand of JAWZYT010003877.1, from coordinate 16,340 downwards.
GGGATGTATTATACACAAACAGTGCATATGCAAAGCAGGAACCTTTAAATAATTTATCAATTATATTCTTATGTAAATTCAGACATTTAAAAGGCTTACAAAAAATTACATATTATACAATAAGTACTTCATACAAATATAATATACAGTAATATACATTCATACATTTCATTCATATATTCTCTAAATTTATTTGTAGTATCGATCTGTAATACTTAGCTTTGAATTAATATTGAAGGCTGTCTTTTCACTTGGTCTTCGGGGGTACGGTACATTCAGTTTCATACATCCCTAATACATTAACAATCGTATTTATATATTCCTTGTTTAAGATAACGGTGGTCTAAGATAAATAGCGTTGTCAGTAAAGCGATTATATACTGGAGCTTCCTCACTCCTTCCTTCCTTCCCCTTCATTATCCTGATAATATCACATCAGAGCTACAGACGTCACTGATCCACAATGGAGTAATCTAATTGGACTTCTGTAGGTAATTAGAGAGGGAGAGAGAGAGAGAGAGAGAGAGAGAGAGAGAGAGATGCAGGAGGAGGAGGAGGAGGAGGAGGAGGGGGATCAAATAAATATGGGTGGGGAATATAATGATAAGAGATAATTAAGATAAAGCATATGGAGGGGTAATATAAGATAAAGTATGGTTTTAACAGGATAAGACATTATAATCAGATAAAGGATGACGACCACGACCAAGAAAGAAATAAAAAGGTAATAAAAATACGAACAAAATAGAAAAGAAAGTTAAATGAAAGATGGAGATGATGACAATGAAAATAATATGGTTGAAAAGAAGCAAAAAAAACAAAACAAAAGCAATACAAAATTAATGTTGAGATGAGAGAGAAAGAGAAAAAATATATATGCTCTACTCGAATTTACACGAAATATTTTGTATTTTAGGACCACTATAGTTAAAACCCTATTGTTACCTCTGATATAGAAAATAAGCTATTGACAACTTTCTATTATATATTATACAGAAAAAAAAAAAAAACTAGGCACTTGACAACAACCAACCGACAACTTTCTATTATATATACAGAAAAAAAAAAAAACCCTGGGCACTTGACAGACAACAACCAACCGAATTCCACCACTATTGAGTTGTCTGGGAATTGGGAGGTATGGATCGATTCATTGTGACCACGTTCATGTTTATATAAGAAGGGGATGGCAAGGGGTGTTAGTGTAGGGATGCTTGGTTATATATAAATGTTTTTCTTCTACCCAGTGCAGCATGGATCGGTCCTGCTCTGCTTGTACTTTTTTTTTATTTTTTTATTTTTTTATTGTTTTGGTATTTTTACTTTTCATTTTATTTGTATTTTCTTTTTTCGTACTCTATTTATTTTTTCCTTTTTTCTGTTTTTTTTTTCTTCATAACCCCGAGGTAGAATTATACATATGAAATAAAATGTGTTACGTTCAGTCGCGGGTAGGCTAAATGAACTGTCCCCTCACACCTTCACTGAAACCCACGATACTCACAGAATCGATAAAGTTAAGTGTAAAAAACATGTACAGTATTTATATGTATATTTCGACCACCAGATTATAGCGAACATAAAACAGTTAAACATGAAAAAAGAACTAAACAAATGGTATGTTAAAAAGATGAGCAAATAAAGTCTGCTTAAAAAACAAAATGAAAAAAAGGTTACGAATATATTTTGGGTGAGGACAGAAGCCAACATTACATCGGTACACATTCCCCTTCCCTCCTAAAATGTAAATAGGATGGGAGGAGGGAGAGGGAAGGGAGAGATATGAGGGTTAACATTCTTGCCATTACCTCCAGCTATCCCTCCAACGTATTTTTGGGTCCCTGTTTTACCATTGTTTATACTCGCAGGTTCCCGTTCCCCTGCCAACCCTTCCTCACGCTTATAATGATTTTTCCCATGTCCAAGTTTATTATGGGTCTCACTCTTTCTGCACACACCCATTGACATTTGTATGTATTTGGTTTCTGATACAACAGAACTGAAATAATTGTATTGTATAGTCTTTGTTTCATACTTTTTGCTGATATAATACTAAGATGTATATATTTACAAACACTGCTATTTACGTGTAATGGTTTTAAGGCCATGATGTCTGAAAAGGATAATATACCCAGTACCGATACCAGGGATTTCTGCTGCTATTTGTGTACTTGCGTGCCGAGAAAATAATGGATGAATTTCCAGTTGAGTACTGAGATACTGTTGTACACACACATAAACATATCTTCAGTGAAGTGACCACCCACCTCGTCAACACTATAAGTAAAGGATAACAAAGTTCTTTATTATAGTATTAGGTATATGAATGTATGCTACTGCGGGAGGCAATGTAGGCCATGTAACTCACGCGCTCCTCCTCAAAACGTTTGCTTGTAGTGCATGGGACGGGTAGCGATAACACAGCTACTCCACCAACGAGGTAACCCTTTCATATTTACAACTGTATGTTACATGGAATGTAAAAACTGATGTACAGCTATGGGTTATCAACGTGTGTGTGTGTGATTGCAAAGACGGTCCTTAACAACCACTTTGATTAAAGATTATCTCACTAATCGAACGATTAGCATATTGAATTAGGAATCTGGTCATTGAAGGTTCGATTTCACTTCACTCAATAAAGCTTCCGAAAGATTTGTTGGTACAATTTCCATTCCATTCTTTGATATCAAAGCCACAAAATGTTAAAATACACTTTCACTGGTACAATTACTGGTACCACATTGACTTAGAATATATGAGATGTTCCCTGTACAGTCTTGAGATGGTCAACGTTGCCTGTGATGGTGTTTTCTCCATAATGCGGTCTTTAAGTAGAGTAGCTGGAGAAATATATTTTTTTCAATGTTGCTACAAAAATGAACATGTTGTTATGAACCCATCATCAGTTAGCAATGTGGAGTGGTTAGATTTTTGGGTCACAAAATATTATCAAAACTATTTTAAAACTAGGGTGCACGTAAATGGGTTACCATTATCCTAGAAACAATGATAGATCTTCATGAGATTTGAGTTCACTTATATTATTAAGTTTGAATTTGAGAGTTCATGTAACCCTTCTTTTCTTCTCAGTGATAATTCCGTATGATCCGAGTCTGCCCTTTCACTAAATAGAGTTCCCTTAGAGGATAGAGGATAGACTGGCTGGAAACTCTGTGCTTCAGTATTGTGGCAAACATCGAGGAAGGTACATATGTTAAAGTTCCTGGCAAATAGTCTCCCTTCAGACATTGTTTGTGAACAGTGTATTGGTAGTGGCCATCCGCTAATACAGAATGTCAAGTATTATCATCCACGGAACAGGAAAATCAGAAATGAGCATCAGGCTGAAACGAGAGAGAGGGAGAAGGGTGCAAAGGCCTCATTCCATTACACACACACTAACCTGCCCTCCACTGTATGTACAAGGGGTACATGGGAAGGAGCCAAAAATGGTACTATATAGTGAAGAACACTCCCCCCTCCTCCCTAATTCCTCCAACCATTACTTCTGCTCTTTTCAATATAATATTTCTTCTTTCCTCTTATTTCTTCCTCTGTGCGATACTTTATTTATTTTCTTCTCTCGTTCTATTGCTAAGTCCTTTCCATCTTCCTCCTTCCTTCCTTTCCTTTCCTCTCCTTACCTTTCTCATTCCCCTGCTCTCATTTTTCTTGCAACAGTAATAAAACATTCCTGTTTTTTTCTCTAACGTAATAATGTCTCCTTCCTTTGTCGGGGTAATGAAGTTAGGTGGAAGAAGTTGGTGCCGGGGGAGATGTGTATATGTATGTATGTATAATGAGAGAGAGAGAGAGTGTGTGTGTGAGAGAGAGAAAGAGAGAGAGAGAGAGAGAGAGTTACAAGGAGTTACAAGGAAAAGAAGTACCCTAGAAGACCTTACGATCCATACAAAGAGGGTACCTGTGGGTTTAGTTGTGCAAGTATGTGACCGTCCTTGAATGGGTCATGTGAAACCATCAAGGAACACTCACACAACGGCTTAAACACCTAGACGGTGATTTAAGACTTTGTCTAATCTGGACTTGAACTGATCCACAGAGTTGCTGTTGACTACAACAGCAGGAAGCGCGTTCCAAGTACCGCAGATGCTGTACGTAAAGAATTTACCACACCGATCACGGTTGTATCGCTTCAGTTCAAGTTTGTAGCCATGATTCCTGGTTGTTCCCTCACTGAGTTGGAAAATGTCCCTGTAGTCTACATTGTCAAAGCCTCGTAGTATTTTAAACACTTCGATAAGCTGACCACGCAGTCTCCGAGTTTCCAAAGAGAACAGGTTGAGTTCTACCAACCGATCTTCATAGCTCTTGTGTCTAAGGGAGGGTATAAGTTTGGTTGCCCTGGCTTGCACTCGTTCCAATCTCGCGATATCCTTTCGGTAAGAGGGACTCCAAAATTGGACTGCATACTCCAGGTGCGGTCGGACAAGGGAATTGTACAGACAAAGTACTATCTCCTTGTTCCGGTATCCAAACTGTCGCTTTATGTACCCTAACATCCTTTGGGCTTTCTTCTCTGCCTCAATACACTGCTTTGAGAACTTGAGGTCGCTAGTGATAGTTACACCCAAGTCTTTCTCAGTATCAGTGCTTACGAGAGCATTGCCCTTAAGGGTATACTCTGTTCGGGGGTTTCTGTGGCCTATATGCATTACTTTGCATTTGTTCACGTTAAATGGCATTTGCCACGTGTCAGACCACTCCCCGATCTTCCTAAGATCTTCTTGTAAGCGGGTAGTATTTCCTTCTTTCGCGACATTCATACCAAGCTTAGTATCATCGGCGAATTTGGAAATCTTGGCAACCATGTCACCATCCATATCATTAACATAAATGATAAACAGTAGTGGTCCCAGAACAGAACCTTGGGGAACACCGCTAGTAACGGGAACCCACTCTGAAGCCTGTCCATTCACTACTACCCGCTGCCGTCTGTCACTTAGCCAGTTCTCTATCCAATTTGCCACATTTCCGTCTATGCCCAGTGCACGCACTTTCCGAAGGAGGCGGCGGTGGGGTACCTTATCAAAGGCTTTCTGAAAGTCTAAGTAGACAACATCGACTGCTTTATCCTGATCATGCTCACTGAAAACAAAATGGAAGAATTCCACCAGATTTGTGAGGCATGACCGGTGCTGCCGGAACCCATGTTGGGAACCCCTCAGTAGCAAATTTGATTCTAAGTGTGCCGTTATTTTGTCCACCATGATGCTCTCCATGAGTTTACAGACTATCGAGGTTAAACTGATGGGTCTGTAGTTTGACGGTTGGCTAGCATCTCCTTTCTTGAAGATAGGAGTCACCTCTGCTTCACGCCAGTCTCTAGGAATGCATCCAGTCTGAAATACCCTGTTGAAGACCATGCACAGGTGTTGTGATACTTCACCATGCACTTCTTTCAACACTCTAGGTAAGAACCTATCCGGACCGGGGGACTTGTTTGCCTTTAATTCGATTATTTTTCTCTCAATTTCTTCTCGGGTGAAGACCATTGACTCCAACTTCTCACTGGAGAAGTCCAAAGGTTCAGGAATGAGACCACTCTCCTCAGAGAACACTGAAGAGAAGTACTCATTTAAGAGGTTAGCATTTTCTGCATCAGAGTGCATCAATGCTCCATCCTCATTCACCAAGGGACCAATCCTGCGTCGGATTGGTTTACGGCCATTCACATAACTGAAAAACTCCTTGGGGTTCTCTTTGCAGAGTCTAGCCACACGGACCTCCTCAGCACGCTTAGCCACCCTTATTTTGGACTTCACATTTCGATTCAGTCTTCTATGATCGTCAAAGTCCCCAGATGTCTTCGCTCGACGGTATGCTGTTCTCCTCTCCCTTAGTAGGTTACGGATTTCCCGATTAAACCACTTCGGTTGAATGAACTTCTGACCTGTTCCCTTCAGAGGAATAAAGCACGACTGAAGCTCCATGAAGGAAGACAAGAATGACCTCCACAGATCATCAGCACTCTCTCCCTCCTCTAGTTCCATTTCAGCAACGCCTTCACGAAGACCTGCAAAGTTCGCTCTCCCCATGTCTAATTTTCTATGCACCGGGGTCATGATCTCCATATTAGGGACTTTAGCTAAAAATCTTATAAGCTTGTGGTCGCTTCCACCTATTTCTTCATTTACAGAGAGGTCTTGAATGATGTCATCCTCAGAGGTGAGGACCAAGTCGAGTATGTTATCACCTCTTGTTGGCTCCCTTACCCACTGAGTGAGGAATTCATCATTTACAAACTCCAAGAGTGGTGTGTTCTCAGCAGAGGGCTCTCTGGTTTCCCAGTCAACATGTGTGTTGAAGTCCCCCATAAGGATGCACACCCTGCCATCCACTAGTTCACCCAGCAACTGGTGAGAGAGAGAGAGAGAGAGAGAGAGAGAGAGAGAGAGAGAGAGAGAGAGAGAGAGAGAGAGAGAGAGAGAGAGAGAGAGAGAGAGAGAGAGAGGGGGGGGGGGGGGGAGAGGTTGGAAATTCATATACTGTACAAAACAAAGGGAAGGGAGAGATATAAAGGGCAAAGGTATGTACAGAACTATACGGTATAAGTATATGCAGAATAAATAACACAATCCCACTTTTAATTATTGATGGTGACGACGATGTTCACTCTGTAATTTGATATGATAACTAGTACTTATGTGGTAAAGATGTATATACAGTATAGTGTATAGTTCTGTAGTTAGGGTTTACATAAGAGTGGTACAGATAGATGTTGTTGAAGTGCAGTACTTGACTTTTAACACGGGATTATTTGCAATTCACATTCTCTCTCTCTCTCTTTCTCTGTCTGTCTGTCTGTCTGTCTGTCTGTCTGTCTGTCTGTCTGTCTGTCTGTCTGTCTGTCTGTCTGTCTGTCTGTCTGTCTGTCTGTCTGTCTGTCTGTCTGTCTGTCTGTCTGTCTGTCTGTCTGTCTGTCTGTCTGTCTTTGTTATCTCTGTTTTCCTTGCCTTCCTTTCGTTCACGTTGGTCCATTTTCTGCTTCTCTTGGTTTTCTTGTCCCCTCCATTTCTCACCGTCTGTCCCACCCCATCATCATTCCTCTCTCCCTCCCTCGTGCCTCATTTATTCTGCATCCTCCTCCTCCTCCTCCTCCTCCTCCTCCTCCTCCTCCTCCTCCTCCTCCTCCTCCTCCTCCTCCTCCTCCTCCTCTCCTCCTCCTCCTCCTCCTCCTCCTTCTTCTTCTTCTTCATCCAACCTCCTCCTCCTCCTCCTTCTTCTTCTTCTTCTTCATCCAACCTCCTCCTCCTCCTCCTTCTTCTTCTTCTTCTTCATCCAACCTCCTCCTCCTCCTCCTCCTCCTCCTTCTGCATCTCCTTCATCTTGCTTCACAAACTTCTTTCACTTGGTAATCTTCTTCCTTCTCTTTCTATGACTCTCTTCTTTTTCATTTTATATGCCTTTCTTTTTCATTATTCCTCTCTTTTTATTATTCATCTTTTTATACTTCTTTTCCTTCTCTTTCTCTTTACTTCCCCTTTCTACCTCGTCTTTCTTTTCTTCCTGACCTTCCCCTCTAGTTGTCATCTCCCTTCCCCTTTCTTTCCCTCTTCATCTTATTTTATCCTCTCTCCCCTCTTTCGATTTCCCTCTTCTAAGGTCTTCCTCCATTCCCTCGCACCATTTGTTCTCCTTTACTCAATACTTCACTCCCTCTCCTCCCTTACCCTCACCCCTCCCCTCCCCTCACCTCTCTCATCCTCCTCTCACCCCCTCTCCTCCTCTCCCCTCACTCCCTCTCCTCCTCTCCCCTCACTCCTCTCTCTCTCCCTTCCTCTTCCCTTACCCCTCTCCTACCCTTACCTTTCTCCTCCCCTTACCCCACTCTATCCTTTCCTCTCCTTGACTTGTTCCACCTCTCTCCTTTGCCTTTCAACTTTCCCTCCTTTCTTCTGCTTCTTCGTATCCCTGATTCATTCCTTCACTTTCTTCCACCCTATTTCTCTCACTCTCTGCTTTTTTACACTCTACTTGTTTTTATGCCATTATCAAAATACTTTTCGCTTTTAAGTATTGCACATTTAAAAACAAACCATCCTATTCTCAACAATGATAGACAAAATAGTGAATATTTTCATCACAAAATCATTAATTCTTCTTCGTGTGATTAATGAATGTTTTGTAATCACGTAGAACTTTTGCCTTTAGAGTCACCGTATTTTTTTTTTTTTTTTTTGTCCAGGTATAGCAGATAAATTGAACCAATGTGTTTACAGTGTGATAAAGCAGAATCAACCAAAGACTTTTAATTTACATCTTAAGGGCACATTGTTTTGAGAGGTAAATCTGGATCAAAATGATTCCTCCATACTATTCCAGGCAACAGGATACCATTACTTTTCTTCACCTGGGTCTGTTTCCTGGTATACTTTGGAGGAATCGATGTTCTCTAATGTATCGAAAGTATACTATCCCCTTATACCTTATTATACATATATTCACCAAATGTGCACCACTCGTTCTACATCTATCTAGACTTACTATAGGGTGAACCAGGTATATATAAGTGAATACATGCAGTAGGATGTAATGAAATGGGTTGCAGCGTCTGTTTTTTTTTTCTTTGTTTATGATGTGGCTGTTCTATGACTTAACAATAATGCCCACTAGCCTCAGATATTAGCAATAGTAGTAGTAGTAGTAGAAATAGTCGTAGTGATAGTGGTAGTAAGTAGTGGTAGTGGTGGTGGTGGTGGTAGTAGTAGTAATAGAAGTAGTAGAAGTAGTAGTAGTAGTGGTAGTTGTACCGTAGTAGTTGTAAGAATAGTACTAGTACCATAGTAATAGTAGTAGTAGTCATAGTAGCAGGCAGGTGTGGATGTGGTAGTGGAGGAGTGAGGGGATGGTGAGGTGGCAGAGGGACAGAGAATAAATAGTGACTTGTCCCCAGTGTCCTACGTAGTGAGGTCAGTGGTGTAGAGTCTTTCAATGGAACAGTTGAGTTGTATGGGGCTATTGTTGTGGTGATGGGGAGACATCTGTTGGGGGGTCTGGGGAGAGGGTGCAGGGTGGACAATGCCGGACTATTTTTACCTTTATAGAGGGTGTTTACGGAAGGTCGAGGTTTCGTTATAGTTTTCCTGTTTTCGTTCGTGTTTTATTTGATATTGTGTTTTGGCTGTTGGTAGGTAAACAAGATAATTGTAAATATTTCTAAAGGTTTATGATTAAAGTTCACAAGAATTTATTAATTTTTTGGTGGATCCCTATTCAAACTACAAAGTTAGTAAGATATTATAATGTACAAAGTTTTCTTAAGAATGAGTGTGAAATAAGGGTTGGTTAAGTCTGTAAAGTTTGTCTGGCGCTTGTGAAGGTATAAACTTAAATGATTGCCCTTCTCGTTTATCTCGTTCTCTGTATATCTTGCTACTGCCCTGTTTATATGAAGGTGTATCTTGTATTATGATAAGTTGGGTGTTGATTAACTTGGAGCAATTGTGTGTGTGTGTGTGTTTATTTTTTTTTTTTTTTTTTTTTTATAGATACTATACTGTACAGTCGTGCCTCTCATAGAACCTTGATCCCCAATTACTTATACGTTCAATTTGTTTCAGGAGACTTGATAGGGGTAGGCTATCCGTCTTTGGTTAAGCCTGTGAATGAGGAGAAAGAAGTTTAAAATTTTGTTATTGTATTTTATTAATTTCTTATTATATTCTGGACCTTCGAGAATCTTTATCATTTACAATTAATAACTTGCCAAGACCTTATGAGAAGTGGAGTTTGCAAAGGCTTTCCTCCCCAATACTATTTCATTCTTCTTTTTCCCATTTTTCGTGTCCCCTTTTTCCTCCCTATTTTTGTAACCCTCCCTCTTCCCCCTCCCCCCTCCTTAATCCCGGGTACCAGTGAGGTAACCACCAGTGCTCTCGTTACTCAGATTGCAGGCATGAAGCACTAACAGGGACGGGGACACACAGGGTATTAGATGTGTGTGTGATAGAGAGAGAGAGAGAGAGAGAGAGAGAGAGAGAGAGAGAGAGAGAGAGAGAGAGAGAGAGAGAGAGAGAGAGAGAGAGTATGTGCATGTGAGTGTGTATGTGTGTGTGTGTGTGTGTATGAGAGAGTGTGTGCATGTGTGTGTTGGTTGTTTGGGTGTATGCATGTGCCTATATATACAATTGCCAGCACTTATTTTGTTGATAAGAGTATAGCTCCAGTATGAATTACTTTGACAACTATAAATCCCCCTTTAAGTACTAGATACCACTATTTTGTATTTGATTAGCAGGTGTTATCTGTTCATTAAACCTGACAATCCTCCTTTTACCTCTCCGGTCAGTCTGAGTTGAAGAAGAGAAATTACGATCGAGAGAAATTTTCCACTTAGCCTGTTTTACCTCTCCCTTAAATTTTGGTCCACGTTTCCTGACAAGAACCAAAGAGTCTGTTGCTCCTCCTAAACTACCCTTAGGAATATTATGTAATCCTCTGTAATTCCCCCCCCCTTCCCCCCCCCCCCCCCATGCCCCTTCTCCTGCCCCCCAACCCAACCACCAACCACTGGGACCAATTCCTTACTTGGGTCCAGCTTGTATTAAATCTTTTACTTGACTTTCTGCTCTTGGGAATTATACTTAGCGAGAAGCAGAATTAGCCGCAGGGGAAAGGTGGAAGAAATATATACGGCTAGAGAGAGAAAGAGAGAGTGAGAGAGAGAGAGAGAGAGAGAGATTAGAGTGTTCAGAGTGTAAGTGAGTGAGTGTGTGTGTTATGGAAAAAAGAGAGAGTAGAGGAAGATGAAATGGGGAAAGACAACAGAAGAAGAGAGATGCATTAACAGAAAAATGAGTGAAAGAGAGGAAGACGTAGAAGGAATTAGAAAAGGACAGAAGTTATACGAAAGAGAGGAGGTAGAACAAGGGAATGTATAGAGAAAGAGAAAAACAAACAGATGATGACAGAATGGAAGAGAAGAAGGAATGATAGAAGGAAGGAAGAAGGAAGGGAGGAAGGACAGTAAATAAAATATGAAGGCTGAATATGAGAGATAAAAGGAAGGAAGGAACAACAAGGAGAAATTCGTGGAAGTGAAGGGAGGGAGGGAGGGATGGATTGTAAAATGTGTTTGATAAGACAACACAAATGGTAGAGTCTCATCTTGGGTCAACTGCAGCCCGAGGAGACAGTGAGGAGGAATAGGATAGTAAGCATTAAGTGAAGAAAAAGAAGGAGGAGGAGGAGGAGGAGAAGGAAGAAGAAGGAGAAGGAAGAGGAGGAGAAACATGGAGATGAAGAAGAAGAAGAAGGAGGAGGAGGAGGAGGAGGAGGAGAGGAGGAGAAGAATGGAGATGAAGAAGAAGAAAAAGAAAAAGCAATGCAGTAATGGATGGAAGGAAGTAAAGAATAATGCAATAAAGGAAGGAAGAGGAATGGAAAGAGTAAAATGAGAGTAAGGAAAGAAGAAGGGAGAAGTATACTGAGGAAGGGGATATCAAGACAGAGGAATGGGTAAGGAAGGCAACGAGAAGCAAGGAAAATGAAAGATGAGAGGTGTTATTTTTAGGTCAGGAGGAACATAATTCGTAAGGTCTGCGATGTGTGGTAAAGTTATGACTGTACACTCGAGCCAGTAAGGTCGCGTCCACGTACAGTACAATACCTAAATGTATGTACAAATAATAAAGGTACAGTGAAATAGAGAGAAGAAAATGTTGAAGGCAAGCAAGGCAGGTACCAAGACAGAGATAAAGCAAAATAGAGTTGAGATAATATAACTGGAGGGAGCAGCGAAGGTAACGAGAGGAGGAATGAGAGGAGATAGGAAGGAAGGCAGGAGGAAGGGGCGAAACTAGAGAAAATAGGAGAATTTGTTATGGCGAATTCACGAAGGAAATGTATATGTGTTGCGGAAATGAATATGTATAAAACGTCGATAGCTCAGAGTAAGTATTCGTAGAAGAGAGAGGGAACATAGACTAGGGAAATATACTGTGGAAGAAGGAAGACGGTTTTGAGGTGGCGAGGTAGATCACTGGTAATCCTGCTTGGAAGACAGAGACATAGGACGGGAAAAAAGATGGAAGCTAACTTTTCCTTACAGGGAGAGGATGCAAGAGAACGATAATATGTGAATTAATAATTGTGAGAAAAGGAAGGAAGTGAAAACGAACGAATGAAAGAGAAAGAGGTATCGGGAGGAGATGTAGATGGGAGGAAGAGAGAAAAATATTTATACGTGAGATAAATTGCAGAGTAAGGAAGAGATAGAGCAGTACAGGTCCCATTCCTTAGGGAGCCCACATATTAAAATAAAACCAATATTCTAATTTCTATATTGAGGAAGATGAAGTCTATATTTTTATGAAAATGTTGTATTGTTCATTCCTCAGTTGCGATGCGTCGAAAAATGTAAATGCAGACAGAGAGACACATTAAAAGATATAGACAAAATCAGAGGTACAGAGATAGGTGAAATTCTCGTGGGGATAGTCGGATAATTCTGAATAATACATGGAGCAACATGGGGGTGTATTGAGAGCAGCACAAAATAAGAGATACAGTATATATATTTTGTTAGGTGGGGGAGCCAAAGAACTGTCGTCGGGAAAAACCGGAATATGTGGTGGTGGGAAAATACTCCTGAAGGGGAAAAGACCCGGAAAATATAACAGTGGTGAACTAGAGGTCATGGTACACTGTGTATAGGGAATAAACAAACACATGACCGAAAGTATAGAATAAGAGAATATATATTTATATTCCTGTGTCATGGAAGAGGAAAGTCTGTGAGAAAAGATGAGATGAGGGTAAGAGATAGAGAGGTAATAATTATGTATGATCGATAAAGTGGTTCACTAACAAATGTATAGAAATTGGAAATGTGGAGACACTTAGAGGAAAATAGATAAGATTGCATGATCAATAGACAGACAAACAGATAAATACTTGAACAAAAAAATAGATAAAAGCATCAAAAGACACACAACATAAATTATATTTACAGAAAACTATAAGATAGAGAGAAATAGACAAACTAAAAATAAAAAATAAATACATTAACAGAAAGATTGATATGATAAAAAAAAAACATCAAGAGAAAGACAAATTGATAGATACATATAAGGAATAACGGATTAGATAGAGAGACAGAAAAACATAGATACATTACACAGAAAAATATAATATTCTAAAGAGATCAATAAACAAAACGAAAAAAAAATTGAGTTCGAAGGATAGAGAGAAAGAGACGTCATGCCAAAGGTAAGACAAATAGGACACACAATACTGTACAATAATAGTCTCAGAGGGTCACGACTGGACAAGGTTAAGGAAGGAAGGAAGGAAGGAAGGAAGTAAGGAGGGTAATGTCTTCAGTACTGTTGATATCTTGATTTCATCTCTTGTTTTGATTCTCTTGTCTTCTAATGTGTTTCCCTTTTCTTTACTCTTGCATCACATTTTCTCTGAGTTGTTATTTTTATTATTATTATTATTATTATTATTATTATTATTATTATTATTATTATTATTATTATTATTATTATTATTATTATTATTATTATTATTATTATTATTATTATTATTATTATTATTATTATTATTATTTATTTTCCAGTCATATGATGTGTTTGGTCCTTCCCCCTTCTCTCTAGGTTTCACCCTTCTTCATTTTACATCACACAAACACACTATTTATTTACCTTACCTTCCTCTCTATCTCCACGTTCCCTCGACAACCACCACCACCTCTCTCTCTCTCTCTCTCTCTCTCTCTCTCTCTCTCTCTCTCTCTCTCTCTCTCTCTCTCTTTCTGTATATATTCGTTCGCCTCTTCCTTCTTTCCTTATCATATTTTTCCCTTTCACTTTTCCAACTTTTACTTCTTATCTCAACATTCTCTTCCTTTATGATCTCACTTCAGTCTCTCTTATTCTCATTTTCCACTGTCTTGCTCAACCTCACGATTTAAACACACACACAGACACACACACACTCTCTCTGTCTCTCTTTCTCTCTCTTTCTCTCTCTTTCTCTCTCTTTCTCACAAGCATATATAGTTATCATCAATATTAAAATCCATCACTATAGATAGACAATTACATGAGCTTTTCAGTAACATTCAAGGTACTGATTATATTCCTACATGTATATATTTAGGTTGGAAGGACTAGAGGTAGGAGAGGAGCCTGCTAGGTTTTATTGACGAACAGAAACAGGCTATATGACACTAAACAGAAGCTGATAAACAATATTGGAAACTGTATATATTTGGTCTGTTGTAAACTATCTATGATTAAAAGTTATTATTGTTAGTATTATTATATTTGTCATTGTTTGTTTTGTTATTATTGTTTTGAAATGTTCTATATTATTATTATTGTTATTATTATTATTATTATTATTATTATTATTATTATTATTATTATTATTATTATTATTATTATTATTATTATTATTATTATTTGTTATATTTATTTTTAGAAATGTTCTGTACAAGTGCCATTAATGCATCCAGTAGAATTATCAATTATAAAAGAATATGATGAAGCCATTATGGGTATAGTTTGTGTGATGATTGAAATATTACGAACAAAAAAGTGAACCATCTGCTGTATATTACGGAAAATGTCCCTGGTTCACTGAGAAAATATATTATTGTGTGTTGATTAAAATTTTTCGCATAATTGATGATAATTATAAGCGATTAGGTACAAAATTCGCCTCCTTTATAGAATTGTCAAAGATTACCAAACCAAAGTGTCATATGAACAAACTATTATAACCTGCTGCAATGGTTTATAGGTCACTCTTAAATGTGAATACAGAATTGAGGGGGAACATAATCACTGAACATTACACAGTTGGAGAGGCTTTGAGGGACCCTGTGAGTCCTTCAAATATTGCCACGAAACATCACCTATAGGGAAGGAGCTTGTTTCGTGGTATAGTCAGGAGGAATCAGAAGCCTCCAACTTTTTCATACACGTCCTTTAAGAGGGAAGTATATACAGTACAGTTGTTGTTGGTTATTAATCTGGAGTAAAGGATTCCACCAGACTTTTCCTCACAACAGGCCACCATTATATTTGATGACCTGATTCCCGTTGCCTGGCATACTTTGGAGGAATCTGTAAGTGGGGAAAAAGTACAGTGTTGGTTATTAATCTGGAGCAAATGATTCTACCAAACTTTTCCTCGCAACAGTTTACCATTATATTTGTTCTCGTAGTCCCGTTTCCTGGCATACTTTGGAGGAATCACGTATGTACAGCACTCCAATTTACCAAAAGTGTATTTCCCCCTTTTTTAAATGCATTTCGTCTGGTCTGATTTGTTAAGGGCCCTGTGATCGTGTATATAAAATGGAGGCTTCCGATTCCACCTAACCATGGCACGAAACAAGCTCCTTCCTTATAGGTGGTGTTTCGTGGCAATATTTGTGGGACTCATTTACCTCCAATTTTTCTGACTACATCACAGGGTCCCTTCATACTATACCGTCCGTCCTGCCTCTATGTGAATCATTTTGAAAACAGTGAATTGCACAAGTGAGTTATTATCAGAGGTAATGAATACAGCTGCGTCCCGCTAGTGCTTTTCTAAAATGATGTGTAGAAGTGAAGGGTTTCGTCAGCTGTAATGCACATGGATGGCGAAATTACTTTTTAAATAATCGCTTCCATATTGCACACTGTGGACTTAATTTTTTTTTTTTTACGAGTGCAGAATATTTTGACACACACACGCACACGCACCCGCACACGCTCACGCACACGCACACGCTCACGCACACGCACACGCTCACGCACACGCACACTCACACGCACACACACAGAGGCAGACATGGAAGCAGACTAACACACACACATAGCATTACTGTACACTGACCGCTACACTGGTGAATTGAGGGTGCTCACAATAAATGAACTCCGGTACTAATGACTTTATTCCCCACTCTGGACATAGATTCCAATCCTGTAATCAACGGTCAGGTCATTGCTAATACACACACACACGAGTATACACGCACGCATGCACACACACATGAGTATACACGCACGCATGCACACAAACATGAGTATACACGCACGCACACGCACGCTCACACGCATTCACTCATGAGTATACAAACACACACACACACACACGTTCTTTTTTTCTGGCTGGCAACTGTATAAGAAGCTGAAAAAAATTCTAGGGTTATGTGGAGTATTGTAGTGCAAAGAAGCAGAATTTACACCTCAGGGGCATCGATGTCATCACAGCATACAAAAAAATACACGAAGACAGGAAGCAACACAAATGGAAGGAAGGCAGTGACAAACGAGGCAGCAATGAACAGAACAAGGCAGGCAGAAACTTGAAAG
>JAWZYT010003876.1:150000-160000 GCA_034508575.1 Petrolisthes manimaculis | reverse complement strand
AGAGAGAGAATTGTTGTTGTTTGGATTATCAACACCCTGAAAGTAAGGGGGGGGGGGGGGTGAAGTGAGCCTTTGCTTTAGATGGCTCACCAGTACTCTGAGGTGTCTATTACCTTGGTTTAGGATAGGTAGTGAACCACCACCACCAGTGTAGTTGTTGGTGTTTTAGAAATAAGGTGAGCTGCTACGACTGGTGCCTCAGGAACAGTATGGTGAGGTAATACACGATGAACCTGTTTAATATTAGCAGTGATAGCACAGTTAAGGACATAATAGTGTATCAATGGTATAGTGTTACTCTCCAGTTCCTGTGGTTCCTGTGGTGTTGGTCTCAGGTAGCAGTGCCACCCGTGGCCACGCTGGTGCGCCGCCACTAATACAGCCCATCTGCTCGTCTCTGTGCCAGCTGCACCTCTCTTCATACAAGTACATTGAAGGATATATACACACATATACATACACATACACATACATACACATAGATACATGTACATTGAAGGATGGATACACACATATACACACATACATACACACATATACACACATACATACACACACATATACACAGTCTTTATGTTTATATACACAGACTCGTTCACATAAACATTCCTTACAAGAAAGTATACACACACACACACACACACAAACGTACATACACACACACACACACAAACGTACACACACACACACACACACACAAACGTACACACACACAAACGTATACACACACACAAACGTACACACACACACAAACGTACTCACACACACACACAAACGTACACACACACAAACGTATACACACACACAAACGTATACACACAACAAACGTACACACACACACACACAAACGTACACACACACAAACGTATACACACACACAAACGTACACACACACACAAACGTATAGTACACACACACACAAACGTACACACACACACAAACGTACACACACACAAACGTACACAACACACACAAACGTACAGTACACACACTACAAACGTACTCACACACACAAACGTACAACACACACAAAAGCGTACACACACACACACACAAACGTACTCTCTTGTAGATGCACACCACACACACACATATTTTTCATACGTATTTCAACTCTTACTCATCTTTCGTCCACACACACACACACACGCACATACACACACATACACACACACACATATACACACACACACACTACTGCTGCTAATGATAACAGCAAAACAACAATCAAATAATGATAATGATAATAATAACAATAATAACAATAATAGTATAGTCTAATACAATAAATAATAATAATAACAATAATAATTAATAACTAATAATAATTATAATAATATCTGCATTACTATTATTATTATTATTATCATTTCTATTATTTTTTATTATATTATTATTATTTCTATTATATATATTCTATTTTTTTAATTATTATTGTATTTCTTTTCCCTTTCCACCAACGTCAATCAATTTTTCTCTCTAGTTATTTTTGTATTTCCTTTCCTTCTCTTATTTAGTTTATATCCGTGACACACACACACACACACACACACACACACACACACACACACACGACCTCTCTTCTCTCACACAATCTCTCTTCTCTCTCTCTCTCTCTCTCTCTTCTCTCTCTCCTCCTCTCTCTCTCTCTCTCTTCTCTCTCTCTACTCTCTCTCTCTCCATCTCTCTCTCTCTCTCTCTCTCTCATACATACACTCTCACACTTACAACATTCTCTCTCTCACATACACACAATCTCTCTCTTTCTCTCTCTCTCTCTCTCTCTCTCTCTCTCATCCAGACAATGTGTGTGTGTGTGTGAGTATGTATGTAAGTATGTGTGAGCCAGACAGTGTGTTTGTATGTATGTATGTATGTATATAGTAAGTGTGTTTAGAGTGGGTGAGACAGTATGAGTATGTATGTATGTATTTAAGTATGTGTATGAGTGTGTGAGACAGTTTGAGTAAGTATGTATGTATATAAGTATGTGTTTGAGAGTGTGTGAGACAGTATGAGTATGTACGTATTTATGTAATGTATGTGTGTGAGTGAGTTGAGTGAGACAGTATGAGTATGTATGTATGTATGTATGTATACAAGTATGTGTGTGTCAAACAGTACCTCCTTCACCCAGGAATACAATAATATACATACAACTTCACAAGAAATAATGTATACGTTCAATATTCCTTTGGTGGAACATAAACGCTATACAACTACGAGCCATCATTCCCAGTCAAATGGCCTTAATTGTTGAACGTTTTTATCACCACATAAAATCATCACTTATTACAGCCACGGGCCACGACATAAGCTACAGCCATGGAATACAGCCAAGGAAATACTCTTCAAAAACGTACGTCAGACAAAACGTTTTGGTACGAGTGGACTCTGTTAGGAACCATTACAACCTCCATACGAGATATCATTAACAGTTATCAAAGGAACAAGGAAAAACATCACGATAAACCACAATGGATGTTGCTATGTGATCTTAATAGATGGAGTAAAAGGAGCTTTCCTACTGTACCCACCACCAACTGTATCTTCCTATACCAACCTACCAACCCACAAGTCCCTCCAGGAAATGCCACCGTCTATAGTAGGGAGGTATTGCCTGCATTGGTGATGTGGGCAATATTTTAAGGGTTTTGGCGCCCCTTCGGCCCCAGTCACCAGCTTTTAGTTCTTCAACTGTCCCTCGATCTTTTCTTTCCATTTCCTTGTTTTCTGGCGCTAAATGACCTCGCTGTGTGTGTATGTGTGAGTATGTATGTATGTAAGTGTGTGAGTGAGTAAGTATGTATGTAAGAGTGTGTGTATGTGTGAGTATGTATGAATGTAAAAGTGTGTGTATGTGTGAATATGTATGTGTGTATGTATGTAAGTAAGTTTGTATGTAAGTGTGTGAGTAAGTATGTATGTATGTGTGTATATATGTAAGTAAGTATGTAGGTAAGTGTGTGAGTAAGTATGTATGTATGTGTGTGTGTCTGACGCAATCCTAAGAAACTAAAACGTTTTACAAATACTAACTAACCAAGCATGGTGAAATTTCAAAAAAACACATTATTTTTCATAACTTGATGTAATAGTTATCCTGATTTTTTTCTTATATTATTATCTATACATATAATATAATTTTATATGTATTGTATATATTTGCAGATGTTTATAATCATATGTATACTTATCTTAGTGTAAATGTATTAATATTGATATCTATACATATATACATACATGTATTTTATCTCTCACACATATGAATATTTTATTATCATTCTCTTTCACACACACACACACACACACACACACACACGAACATTATCATTCTCTTTCACACGCACACACACACACACACACACACACGAACATTATCATTCTCTTTCACACACACACACACACGAACATTATAATTCTCTTTCACACACACACACACAAATACACACATACACATGTACCAGTCCTGTTAGGCTTTAACTCGTTCAAGCTCTGGTAACTTAGTTGTATTTGCTTCTTGAGACTTGTAGTATTGTTATTATTATTAGTTAGGTAGTGTAGACGTGGGTGTTTTCTAAGGTAATTGACTTCACAGTTGTAACATGGAAAGTTCATTTATTTACACTTATATCTCTATACACACACAGACAGGGAATGATATTGATGTGCTTCTTTTCTGATAGAGTAGTGTGTCTCTCTTGGCGAGATAATTATGTAATAGCCCTTAGGGAGCAAGTTTAAGAATCCTACCTATTAGGTAAGTGTCACTGTTTATATACAATTTCACTGGAGTTGTCAGTTGTCTTTGGATACAATTATTACTGTGTGTTGTCATGCTTACGTGGCCGGATGCCACGTGGGTCATGTGGTAGGAAAGTTACGTGTCTGGTTGTCATGTGGTCATGAGGTATAGTCCTCGTGTTCTTAGTCCTACCCCTCCTGCTGCTCTAATCAGTTTATATTATCTGTGTATTTGGGCATATCTCCTTGTGACCATTCCTTGATTATGTCGGAGTCTTACTCTCTTTCCCTACTCTCCTTTCTACTCTCTCCCTACTCTCACATAGGTACCACTGTGACTCACACTGTTTATTACCAATATCTGCCCTCTGCTTATCTTGTGTACAGGGTCTTAGGCAGGCAGTCTGTTTACCTGTGTATTATCTTATGATTGTGGCATACAGCACTTGCCTTATTGTGTACAAATGCTCGGCCGCTACCCTAATCTGTCCTCAGATAACCTTGATTGTGGAAACAAACATACAATGTAGGTAGGGTACACAATAACTAAGATATTATCAGTGAATACCTCCATAATAATATAAAATTGACATCAAAGACATAGGCACATCATATACTTAAAATGAACATCAATACATGAATAAAATACACTGTTACATACATAAAGAAATAATCTTAAAATTAATGTGTTGAGCTAGGTGCTTGTAGTTATGTGTATAAGCTAACCTATGCTAAAAATTCACACATTAATGAAGAGGCCTTGTTGCTATGTTGTGGCTGTGCAATAACAGCTAAATGTTAATTTTCCATAACAAGATAATTCAGTCTACATTGATAGAGTTCTCTTATACAATGCAAAATATGACAGTAGACTTTTTCTATATAAATTTTTTATAGTACCTGCCAGAAAGATAAGACATGGGATAATAAATATTTGTACCAAGTTTTATTTTCATCAATATATGGAGTAACCAACTGATATTAAAAGGATGTTTGATTCCCAGTTTCCTTGAATAACTTCCCAGCTTCACTTTTTCCTGAAACAACTGATAATAGGGAGATATTAAACAAGTCGATATTAAATGAAATATATTGAAAGGTGGAAGAGAGTGGGATATATTGTCTAGCAATTATATATTTTATTTTCCAATGTAACGATTCCCTTGAATCGATTTTATCTGAGTCTGCCTCTCTAGAGTAGCCTTAATCCATGCCATGTGTAGGGTGAGTAGGGTAATATATTGTTAATAGTCTATCAGTAGGTAAGTATAGATTGTAGAAATAGAATTTTGATGATATAAGAGAGGTTTGATTAGTAATAGATATGAATTACATGCATATAGTGCCTGAATTGCTTTAAAGCACGTGGAGATTTCGCATCCTTTGGAGGAATACTTGCCAATATTTATGCAGGACCAACATATAAATAAGGACATGCAACATGGTACTTGAGGAGTGTGTGTCATTGATGACATCATCACTAAGTATAATACTTCTTGGAGGAAATTTGAACATTAAAAGATTATTTCTATTTTCATTGGGAATTCTTGAAGTGCGTAGCTTGTGAATAATACTTTACCTTCTATGGGAATAATAATGAGTATATAATCTTGTATTAAAATACTACGCACGATTTAAAATAATATTTCAAATAGGTGGAAGAAAGATATTTTGGTAAGATAGTACTTCACACTGATTTTTCCTTTGCATATTATAGTTATTAAGTATGAGTTAATCTTATCTTACCCGCAGTAAATACTCTCCTAATAAATGGTTGTACTTTCTTTCAAAGTTTCTGTACTCGTAATACAGCTTCCTGCTTCTCGCAGAAATAAATAGAAGCCTACTAAGTATATGTGAATATTTTCTTTTATTGGTAAAGTAAAGCTCTATAATTCGTTTTTAATTTCTGTGCAATGCTTTTTACCTGTTACACTTACCACGATATGCAACAGTTTGTCTCATAACCCTTTATTTTATAGGATATATGTGTATACCACTATGTAAGCAGTACCAAATAATGTTCACGCAAATACACGTAAAAATTTTCCCAACCACGCTCTGGGCTGTGGTGATGGCTCAAGCCATTATATATTTTGTATAATAAGCGAACAATATTACCTTAGTCGCTGGATTCCATTTGTGTGATACCTGTCAAATAAACTAGTGTATCAGTAAATACTTGTAGCTGTAGCCACTGCTCACTGGGATAAAATCTGTAAAGAGTAAGAAATAGTGATTATATCATTTGTCACCATTAGTTTATTTATTTTTTCTTTTCTTTTCATCTGCTTGTTAATAAAATTGTATACGAGAGCTCTCGGATTGAAGACGTCATTTGTACTGCTTTGTGTTCCTCGTCTGAGCCTGGAGCTGTTAAGAGTAGAGACAAAAATTATTATCCATTTTGGTTGATTTGGGCCACATCTGTAAAAAGAAATATTATTTTATTTCATAGTAAACCGATCGGATTTATGTTTGTAATTGATTATTTTATTATATAGTATATAGTATATAGTAGGGATAAATTTACTAAGAAGAGGAAATTGTTATGTTCCAGTGATATGGATTGGTTTTATTTTGGATGGTTTTGCGCGCTTTACCAATCTCTTTATCCTGTTTACATATACAATATCAACCGCCTGGTAAAAATATTCTTTATTATTAGTTTATTACCTACTAAAGATATTACTGTGTGAAGTTTTAAACTTCGATCGGGTACCCGTATTATTTTATGTATCACCTGGAGTGAACATTTGAATTATTTGCTTTATTAGACCGGCGATTACGCATTTTATTCCTGCAAGCCAGTAAATTGCTTGTGTAGGCGATTACGCATTTTGTTCCTGCAAGCCCGTAAATTGCTTGTGTAGGCGATTACGCATTTTTTTCCTTGCAAGCCCGAAAATTGCTTGTGTAGGCGATTACGCATTTTTTTCCTTGCAAGCCCGAAATTTGCTTGTGTAGGCGATTACGCATTATTTCCTTGCAAGCCCGAAAATTGCTTGTGTAGGCGATTACGCATTTTTTCCCTTGCAAGCCCGAAAATTGCTTGTGTAGGCGATTACGCATTTTTTCCTTGCAAGCCCGAAATTTGCTTGTACATCATGATGAAATTGTTGAACTGCAACTCACTGTTGTTCAGCGAAGTTGTCCTTGTTGTAGCCTGGCTTCTGTGTGGCAATTGTTATCTCATATAATTATATGAAAGACGTTTCTTGTACGCCATATAGTATTTCCTGAGGAGTTTTTTTCTTTTATTTCAACGTTTTGTAGTATTCATAGACTGTCATTTTTTTTTATGCAGTCTTTCCATGTGGAGGGATTTCCATTGTTTCTGTGCCACCAAGTACTTGTTGTATTTTACGGTTTTGCCGTATTGTTACCCATTAGCTGCTGGGAGATATGGGGAGATATGGTTATACAAACGTTTGCTTCAAATTAGTAGAAATTAGATATCTTTATAATATCGGACATGTATATGGGCATAAAATAATTTGGGATTAGATATATGTGCACTTATTATTTGCGGTTTTTATCATGTAGTGGTGCCGCCACTAAATATTTAGAAAAATGGTTAACCATAGGTAATAGTTTATTTATGCCCTGATTTGTAATTGGTAAGGAAAGTAGAATTATTCCTATTATGTCTCCTGATTCGTCCAGGATTATATTCCTGTCATGGAGCATTGCATGTTTCGCACTGAGCGATATACTGTATAGGTTTTATCATCTACCCATTGTTTATGTTAATTGTCTATTATATGGAGATTGTTTTAATATTCTCTCCCAGGATGTCCTGTTGCATTTTGATAAAAGGGTAATTAACACTGAGGGAAGTATTATTTAATGTATCACTTTCATTGGTTTATAAGTCACTTTTACTAAGATTTTTTTTTTTTTTTTTTTTTTTTTTTTTTTGTAAAAATCTTATCATAAAGGGAAAGTTATTTAAGTGACTGTAATTCTCGTCCATTAGTTTCATCCTCAGAGTTAAATAATGTTTTAGTATATTTTAGCATAGAAATTGCTAATGTTTATGCATGTTTACCACGTCCATGAGTGACTTCGGAAGTAAATGACAAGATGATTGTTTAAGGAATTTGTTATTTTTATCTATAATCATCCTGGAAGGTAGTTAATATCAATATGTGGGAGAAATTCCTTAATGGTTCGATAATATCTGGCTACTTTTCACGCTAAGGTTTGAGATTATACTAAGCCAAGAATATATTAGTGATTCACGAGTATTTGTAAAGGATAGCCTAATACGATTTTCTAAAAGTACGAATTGCCCCTAACATTATTTGCTAACTTTTCCTGGTCTGTTACAGAGTAACGAGTTTGCTGTGCATTTAATATTCGTTATGCATAAGTATATACCTGACATAGAACTTAGCTATATCTTACCTAAGTACAGTGCCTAAGCTTACTGAAGAAGCATCTGTACCCGTGATATTATTATTATGTATTATTATTATTATATATATGGAAATGCATTAATTGGAGCAGACATTAATTAACCTTTATTAACTTTTCTGACTTCCATACACATCTGTCACTCTCCTGAGGAGATTATTTTAGTGCGTTTGTTAAATGGGAAAAATGTCTTTATAATGATTCTCTATATACGAACATAAACTCGAGTAATTTTACGTTAGTTGACTGTCATTGTTCGTATTTTATGCTTGTGTGTATGGAGCCCAGTGGTGGTTAATGTATAACCTATCATTATAATATCCTGGTAATATAATGAAACATATATATTTAACGTTTGAGGCCTACCTCATGCAATGTCTATTTAACCTTCCTTATTGTTAAATATTGTGATTGTACCTTATTAGAAAAATAATCAAATTGTCTGGGTAAGCGATGATTACGTTATTAATAACACTAACACGAAAATTTAGCATATGCTTAAATGTTGATTGAGCATTACGTAACCCAAATGGTCTACGAATGTATTCATAATAACCATGGGACGTATTAAATGTATTATTATATAATGCTACTTGCCAGTGTCCACTGACCAATTTTAATAGGTTTTGTTTGAGCAATGTTAGAGAAAACATCCTTAAAGGAGGGAGGGGATATTTATATTTACTTGTAGCATTATATCTCTGTAAGAAGTACTGGCTTAAATTCACCATCATTTTTGAAACCAAAAACATTTGACTGTTAAAAGGGGGAGTTAAAATCTTAATAATACTTTCATCCAACATTTCATTTATCATTTATAATTTTCTGTCTAGTATAAGGTATGGTCGCCTATATGCTTATTTATAAATAGGTTATTCCTAAAAATGTTACCAGGTAGGGCAATCGCATTTTGATATGTGGCTAGTATATTAATAAAATTATCACGATAAATTAGAAAATATCGTTTCCTGACCAAATTTCTAAGTTTCTCCCTTATGTGATTATCCTTTAACTCTTCGGTTAAAATTGATATATTATTTCTTGTGGTATTTAGTCTAACTTCCATCTTGTACCGATCATATAAATATGTCATTTTCTTTACCTGATTATTGGTAGTTGATTTTTTAAAGATATAGATAGTAGCAATATTATTATCATTTTCATTAGTGAAAGTAGATACATTCCCAGGTTATTTTCCCAGACTCTACTAAGGATAGAACACTAATATGTGGTTGTAACATGAGATGGAAGCTCTACCTTCAATTTATGGACGAAATTTAGTGGTAATATAGTATTATCTGCAGTAGGCCTTTATGATAATGTAATAGTTCCCGTTTTTTTTTGTTTTGTTTTCAATACATATTTATGGACTTATATTTTGGCCTGGACAATCCTGTATTAAAATACATTAATACCTAAAATGTATTATTTTATGTTTAGTGCATATTATTATGTGTATTGGTTAGTTTTTGTCTAACCGTACAGGAAGGGTTTAGTGTCCCTAATACCTGTTAATTTATTATTTGTCATATGTGACAATTTTATATCACCTGTTCAATCTTAGTTTATAAAACCCGCTGGGGATCTAAGTTGCACAATTTGTTAAAGGAATTATCCGATAACAAGGAAACTGCGGTTCCTGTGTCTATCATTAATGAAATATTAGTATGTGATACTTAGACAGGGATTATTATTATATTATAGGTATTTACGACGACAGGGCAGTATTTATTTACTTATGTGATTATTGATGCCACTTTAATATTGTGGTGGTCTCGTTTCATACATCATGTTTCGATTGTGCAAGCTTTGTTTCCTTTTGTTAAGGATCATGTGT
>JAWZYT010003876.1:7500-145000 GCA_034508575.1 Petrolisthes manimaculis | reverse complement strand
ACACCAAGGAAATAGAAGGAAAGGAGGGTCAGTAAACACCAAGGAAATAGAAGGAAAGGAGGGACAGCAAACACCAAGGAAATAGAAGGAAAGGAGGGACAGTAAACACCAAGGAAATAGAAGGAAAGGAGGGACAGTAAACACCAAGGAAATAAAAGGAAAGGAAAGACAGCTAACACCAAGGAAATAGAAGGAAAGGAGGGACAGTAAACACCAAGGAAATAAAAGGAAAGGAAAGACAGCTAACACCAAGGAAATAGAAGGAAAGGAGGGACAGTAAACACCAAGGAAATAGAAGGAAAGAAGGGACAGTAAACACCAAAGAATGAGTAGTGCTCAAATTTTCCGCCTCTTATCCGGGTGCTAAAATATGGCCGCCACAACACCAGCGCCGCTCTGGCGGAGAAACTCTGAACTCTTCATTGTAAACTTTTATATTATATCATCAGCTCAGTGTGCATTGCCCGTTATTCTTTTTCCTTATTTTTAAATTATTTCTTTTGTCCTTATTATCTGTGTTATTTGGTTTTTGTTTAGTCCATTATTATATAGTTTTAGTTGAATGCAGAAATTCTGTATATGAATATGCACTTAGTATGTGTGACGACCTTTTTTATCAATAATAATAATGATAATAATAATAATAATAATAATAATAATAACATTTATTATTTTGAACCGTATCCCCTTTACATTTTAGTGCGAGTGACAGGTGGCATCAGTGTAAAGATTGTTATGGTTTTGATCTGGCATCATTGGCATCATGGAGGAAGAAGATGGCACTTGGTGAGATGCCTTGTATTATTACACTCTAGGCCTTTATTTGGGGCATTCATGTACTCGTTGGTCTGTTTGTTATTATTTGTATTATGATTTAGATAGAGAGACATACATAGAGATGAACATAAAGTGAAAGTTGGGTATATAATTAGGTATTGTTTACTTACACGTCACTACTTACTCTCTCTCTCTCTCTCTCTCTGTAGGGTTTTCCAGGCATAGGGAAATTTTACAGAATTCTCTCGGTAAATTTACAGAAAACCTGGGTTCACTATATTGTATATATTAGTATCATTATCCACTATTTTCGACCATTCTAAGACACTTTTCATCTATGGTGTTTCTCTCGGAAATGCCTCGTTTTCGAGATATGCCCTGTTTACAAACATAATTTGGAGATTGGTCTCGTTGATAAGTGCAATTTGAATATTATTATGCTGCCACATCTACACCAGACACAAAACAGGGGGTAAATAAGAACCTTTAGGCAACTGTACAGTACATGGCCATGAGCCAGCAGTCCCCTCTTCTGTTGCCTTCGAAGAATCAGATCTCACTATCTCCCTGGCTCCCTTTTGGGAGTCTGAGCATCTATGTGGCTTTGGTCAACCAGCCTCAGGACTGCTCAGCTAGACAGTCTGGAGAACTACAACAATAACTTATTTTAGTTTTTTACCCAACAGTTTCCCTCAGTTTTCAACGGGCCTCATTTAGTGTTAATCAACATTGTTGAGGGAAGAAATATGATGAAAATGAAAAATAGTACAGTATTAGCAAGTTAGTTAAATAGCACTCCACTCTGGGAAACTACTTGATAAAGCAAAAACAACCACTAACAAAAAACATGAAGAATATTGCTTACTGTAGTAGCTTCCTTCTATGTGGGTCATCAAGTTTTCATCTGGAAATGTTATGATATTGAGACTGTACTTTAATTGTAAACCTAACATAACCTACCATACCATCATCATCATCATCAATATCTGATTTCCCTTTATTCAACTTGAACTGTACATTAATCATTGACCTACCATGTCAGCTCTTCTTGACTACAGCTCCTTATGTAATAGTACGGTATAATATGCAAGTACAATACAGATGTTTAATACAGGGTGTTGGCACTGGAGGCGGCACTACATGAAGGAGCTGAGGACTGTGAGATTGTTGCCATTACACGAGGTCGACCACTGCCTGAGGAACACCGTGCTCAGGTACAGAAATGAGGGGTCTGGGGGCAGTCTGAAGGTTAAAGTCTGATTGCTCTCACTAACTAAATATGTACACCATCCATACACACCATTTGGTTATATCCTACACCAAACCACTCATGAAAAATTTGTGTGCCTTTAAGTTTTTGTGGGATTTCATCGACTGGAAGGCATAATCTGGGTTGGGTGATGATATTAGATAGTCACAAATATCTAGGTAGGCCTAGGTAACTGGAGGATATGATTCTACATTACTACTGACCTCCTTTTTGGGCAAAGTACAGTATAGGGATCAACATGTACAGTCGGCCTCAGGAATTCGTACACGGATCATTGGTAGCAAATTTGAGCCACTTGTGGTCTCCGGACTCCGGTTCCTATTTTATGAATACAACTCGCATTCTATGTTTTAGGAGTTGGTAAAACGAGGGTGTTGCGTAGTAGATGATTTGCATACTTTACTAAAAATACATTTACTAGCAATAAGGACTGTTTGCATATATATAATGTATCCATAATTAACTCAGGCAATCTTGGCCCAACAGATATGGGCTACATGTCTTGCAGGGGGTCGGGTCAATAACTTCTCCCAGTTTGATGAGATTTTTGACCTTCCAGAGCAGTCTTTGGTGAGGTCTGATTGTACACTCCTGGTTGGTGAGTTTGCCACATGATTGGTTTCGTAAGCAAACAAGTACAGTACAGTACAGTATATACAACTGTATGAGTTTATAACTCTTGTGGCATTACACTAAAATTTGTGTTTGGTATACTGTATTACAAAATTGTTCACCACAAAATGATTTTGTATATGTCTTGACAGAAAACAAAATTATTGAGTAAACTTATTGTTTTAGCCTTTTGATGTTGCATCAACAATGTGTACAGTATATATTATATAGTGCATTGATTTTTGTAATATTCTCTACTGTGTTTATTTTATTGTTGAGTCTTTTACAACATATAATTATCATCAAGAGATTTGCATAAATCCACCTTGGTTTCTAATTTTCCATTAAGTGTAAAGACAGCCTGAAGTAGAGATAGGTATGACCATTCAACAGACAAGTTGGGCAATGAAGAGGAAGACAAAATCTCTGTTGTGAGTGAAGTGGAGTCTGTGTTCACCCATTACTGCAAAAGTCGACACCTGAGATATGACACCACTCGACGCTGGGCTGACATTATCCTTCCGTTACTGGCCTGTAGAATGCCACCAGATCACCTCTACCTCACCTTTGAACAAATCCTTGAAAAGTTTGTGCCTAGGTTGGTAATGGATGATGGTAGTTAGGTGATTATGATATACAGTACATTACCCTGGGGAAACCAGCAAATCAATACTTCAGTAGGACAGTATATACAGTAACTCCCCAACTTACGCACATAATGGGGACCGAGAGGCTGTTCGTATGTCCAAAGTCGGGTCCCCATCGAAATTTTCCCCACGTTTTAAAGCCTCATTTACTTTAAAAAATAGATAAAACCCTATACAGTACTTACAGCATACTTAATACCCATACTTGTATTACCCAACACTTGTAATGCTATTTGTAGGTGATTTACACAACGTTAACATTGAATCAAATTTTATTTAAGCAAAAATTGTAGCTGCAAGTAAACAAACAAGATAGTGGGTGTCGCAGGCGTGTGTCAGGGAGATAAGTCAGGCACAGCACAGCTTTTCGCTTCTAATGTTATAGCCTGACGTTTCCTTGCACTGCCATTGGCTTCACTATCCATCTTTCTCTTCACACCAGACATTTTCTATGAAATAATGTACGATTTAAGCGAAAGTACCAAGCAGTACACCACGACACGGAGAACAAATGCTGTTGAATTTTGGCTGCGGCGTGGGTACTGAGTGAGCGTCACAGAGTGTGGTGCTGCCGTGGTGTGGCAGACTCGTGAACTATATGCATGCCTGCTAAATTTGAAGTTTGCTAGCGACTTTCAGACACATTTTTGGACTTCAGAAGTTTGTTCGTATGTACCGATTGTCGTAACTCGAATGTTCCTAAGTCGGGGAGTTACTGTATATGACATCATTATGAAGGTATATTATCAGTTTGCATGTATTATTGATTAATGTACAGTGGGCACTAAAAGTTTCATGACAACCTCTACCACTGCCGTCTGAGCATTCCCTTTCTTTTTATATCAAAAGTTTAGCTGATTTTAAATTAAATTTAGAGTGTTCAAGAACGCTTACTATTTAACTACGGTATTCATTATTAAACATAAGAAAATGCTTTTGAG
Source organism: Petrolisthes manimaculis (assembly GCA_034508575.1). Classification (NCBI taxonomy): domain Eukaryota; kingdom Metazoa; phylum Arthropoda; class Malacostraca; order Decapoda; family Porcellanidae; genus Petrolisthes; species Petrolisthes manimaculis. The sequence continues at coordinate 140,753 of JAWZYT010003876.1, read as the reverse complement.
TATTTTAGAACAAGAATAACTGTGAAATACCCAGAAATGATAGCACTGGGTGAAAGAATGTCATTCCTACTTCCCTGTCCTAGAGATAATGACGGGCACCCGGGGTGACGGAGGTATTATATAAGACACTCGCGTCACACCTGACTCACCAGTCATGCGTACCAACGTTACATCACACTGTTAAAAGGATGTTAACGAATTTTTTTTGCCGACTGTACCATATCTAGATATTTCTCATCGTTATTTGTGGATGTAGTTATGATTATTTATTGTAAGGTCTTGCTGTGAATATGTTCCCAGGTTTTCCATCACTAGTAGCGTACATTGCAACAGTTAATATTGATTAATATACTACTGCAAAACCTTTATTTCAATACTCTAAATTTGCAACTATTCAATGTAGAGTATTTAATTTTTACACTGGAAAGTTTGTTTTTTATACTTACTATGCTGTAAGATAAATTACTATCCTGTACCATTACTGTTGAAACTCATAATATTATGAATAACATGCAGTATCGGTACAGTAATTGTTGTATTACTTCTTCAGGGAGACAGGTACGGGAGCACCAGTGTACCATCTACTACGACTCTTGTTACTGTACCACGATCCTGAACTGTCCACCTTCCTTGACTCTCACAAGATCACACCAGATACCTTTGCTGTCTCTTGGGTTAGTATCTTCATTTTGTCAAGCCTTGTACAGTGAGCAAGTAAAAGATGTGTGTACATGTATATGGCCATATCTGGCTACAACTCAAAATTTCAGTCATCACATTCCACTTTCCATTGGCTCTAGTATTAGTGATTCATTGATAAAAATACCAGGCTTTACTACAAAGAACTTAAAGATATTGCCATATACTGCCATATTTTTCTTGCACTTTCATCTTGCTCAACTATATATTATGTATTTATTTCTGTGCCAATTATCTGTAAAATTACATTAGATTTCTTAACAAAGATGGAGTCTCTTTTGACTGAAATTAAGATCAGGATTCGGAAGCAAAGGCTTATGCTAAATGATAACAAGAATAAAATAATTATTATGAATGGAAATTGAATGGGCAATGATGTGTGAAATGCCTTGTCTCTTGGCATTGTTGAGTCTCAGTGCCATATACAAGAACATTTGCAGTGCATATGATGGCTCTATAGAAAAACAACAGAAGCCATCGTATTAATACTGTACCACACCATCGCCAACACTGTGGATGTTCTTGCATTCGGCCCTCAGATCCGTAAAATGGATTTTGTTCAAAACTTCAGCCTTCTTACTACTGATGAGATGCCATTAGTTGAATAGTGTTGACACATTCCAGAAGTTTTAAAGTTAATTTTGTTTATTACTTTAATAGCTATTGTTCCAGCTGTTATGTGTATTGTTTCACTTTTGTTTCTCCATTTATAGATGGTCTAACCTCCCCACTCATGGCAAGGGGCTTCTTTGTATAAAAAGAAATTATAGTTATTAATCTAAGTGCTAAAGGTACAGTCGCGACAAATAGATCTTGACCAGTCAGTGATGGATAGCCGTGACCAACATAGGAGCATCCAAATACTCGAAACATTTATACCAATACTCTCATCAGGCAGCCAACTGAAGCAACGAATCCACATGCTCACAGTTTGAAACAGCTGACCACACCTTTTCATCACAGGCTGGTCAAGGACTATCTGCCACGACTGTACAACTGGGGATGTATAAGAATTACTGTAAGAGTTGCCGTAAATAATTTTTGAACACTTACAATACTGAGAAGAGAGTAGGAAAGGCAGACAAAGAAGTTGTATGAAAGGGATGTTATTGGAGAAAGAGGAATGTGTAGATCAAGACAGAATGATATGTAAAGAGAGAGTTATTTGAAAATGTTTTGTTCTTGCTTGTCAACCTTTTACTGGTACAACCATTACCACAACAACAGGTGCGGAGTGTGTTTTCCAGTGTGGTGTCACTAGATGCTGTCACAGCGCTGTGGGACATCTACTTCCAGGAGCGAGACCCCTTCTTTGTGCTCTTCCTGGCTCTTGTGGTCCTTGTCAATGCTAGGTGAGCACTTACCAGGGCTAAAACAGTGCTCAATAAGGGAAGAAAATGGGGAGGGTAGAATGAAATGGGCTGGAGAAAAGCTGAGGAGGTTTGGTTTGGATATAGAGTGATGAGGAAAGAAGAATACACTGTGAAATTAGACTGTGTAATACAGCTGCATAAGAGTAACTCTAATCATGGTTATTAATTTTAGATTCACAATACAGCTGTTTGTATGCATGAAGAGATAAGCTGGTATTATCTGACTACTACTTCGAGGAAAAGATGTTTTTTCACTAAATTCGCTGTGCAAAATTATACAAGTTAAACGACGAGAGCCTTATCCTAAAAAAACACATTAATAATACCAGCCACAGTGTTTTAAGATTGTATAAATACAATACATGCAAATTTATACAAATTGAGCACGAGAGCTTTTTCCTCAAAGTAGTTGTTTAATAGTATCGGTCCACCTGATAATGATGTTTCTGGAAATAAACATTAAGTCACATGGGTAGCATTATCGTTTGGGTTGGTAATCATGACCATGAGTTGCCATCATTCTCTCATCATCACAATAAATACTGTTACTGTTGAAGTGCCGTGCATCACAGAAAGATGTGAATATGGATGGAATGTGATCTTATAACCACTACTGTATATCAATTGTATTCACGGAAAATAATGCATAGCTTTTTTAACATGATAACATGGCTTGACAAATGGGGATTAAATGGTGCTTAATTTTGTGAAACAGGTCTCTGTCGATTCGCGTATTATGAGATAAGTTGATGAGTCATATAGTGACTTGAAACGAAAATTTATAATTATTTTAATCACAATAAAAGTGTTTGTGGTGATGGCATCTGAACTGCAGGAGTACCAACAAAATGTAGGCATCATAGTAAAGTATCACAATGTTTGGGCATAGTGCCATATTGTTTCGATGTGAAAGTGGCCCGAGACTTTTTGGAGAGAGTGTACCATATATGTTTACACCACAGAGAACAAATCTTGGGATTGAAGGCTGAGGAGAGGACTGCCATAATCAACACACTGACTGTAACTCCTGCAGCACTCACTGTACATGATGCTCAGGACTTTTGTTCCTTGGCTCGGTATTATATGCTCAGGACGCCCACCACTTTTAGGGAGGTTAGTAGTTTTCTATCATGTGTTCTTCAGTGTTATAAGCCTCACAAAGTATAGTATTGTATACCAAAGCTATGTAAACTTTTTTAAATCTGTGAGAAAACCCGTCTTAGAGCATTAGTCAGTCAGTCATAACTGTCTTGTTCCCCTCCCAGGAATATCTATTAAAGGATAGTAATGCCAGAATAATAATAACTGGAAACTCTTTTGCCTTAGTCATCCACTTGAGGGGGAGTTCCTGGAATGAGTGAGGTGTTAGGCCTGCTGGTATAGATAAATAGTTAAATATAATTATAATGAATGGACTCTAATAATACCTGTATGTGTAATTCACCAACTCTATAATGTCAATTAAATCCTAAACCACTAACTCGTGACTTGCCAGTGATCGCCAGCTAGTTCAATAGCCTGGGTGTCAATGATCTTGCATAGATTAAAAAATCTCCCCCGTGAACATTACTGTTACACTATACTTAAACTTTTCATGATATTATTCTTTAGTAGTTATGCTAATATCCTAGATATGTTTTAGTTTGATATATGCAGTAAAAAAAAAGCAGCACATGGGTTTAACAACATTCATATAAATATAAGTCTGTAGCTCCACCTTTTGTTTAAAACCCATAACATATAGTTTTCTAAAAGAACAATGCTTATCCTGTATAAAACTGAAGGAAATCTATAAAGTTTTTCGGCATGAAAAATGTATGTTGCTTGATGTTGAAATGATGCAGCAACAAGGTTAGTTAACCAAATTCAAAGTTGAAAATAAAATAATCTGGCTATGAGTGGCGACTCTCGCTTGGTTAGTGATGAGGGGAATTAAGGGGCAATTTTTTGTTGGTGAATTGAAAGGTCTCTTCTTCCTCTCAACTACAGTATGCCACAAATTAGACACTCTGTTAGTACCATGGAGGTTGTCTGTCTGTTTTATGGTATAGTTAGGAGGAATCAGAAGTCTTCACATATACCAACAAGAAAATCTTCCTTTAAACACACCCTCACCTTATGCTATGACAGACCTGGCAGAGTGAAATCTATGGCTCTGTGTACCTGGGTGATGTGGAAGGCAGTGGTGGTGGTGGTGGTGGTGGTGGTAGTGGTGTGAGAAGGGAAGTGGGAGATCTGCCACTACCCCAGGCTCTCTGTCTACCTGTATCATCCCAAGAGATCCTCACCTCCCTTCATGACCCCCAGGATGACCCACATGAAGACCCACAAGACCAGGTCAGCTCTCCATTTCAGTATTTTATATTTACTATTATTATTGCATTTTTTTTCATTATTTTTTTTGCCTTGTCCTCATATAAAGTTGGCTTCCCTCATTATATTATTAACCATAAAGTTCTATTTATTACACAAATCCTATATTAACCTAAGTACAAATAATCTTCCTTTAATCCCTCCGCTTTTTGTTGTATCTCCCTGTACATTTTCCCACAAAGATCCGTGGCAGGATTTACTGTCAATAAGAGCAGATTTCTTTAGTTTGCTCAGTCATCAAAAGCTCCCATTTCTTGTTGCTAGTCATGAGGTGACTAACCAGAATAGCTTGTATATTGTCTGTAAGTTAATTATTTGCTGTATGGTATCTGTCCCAGAGGTTCATTGATCTACAGTTGTCAGATTTGAACATTTTCTCAACTGTTAACTAACACTTAAAACAATCCAAACTCATAGAGTATTTTCTGTTTAGATTTCCATAAGTTATATCTCTCAGTGTTTCCAGAAAACTCATGTAACAATAAATTTATATGTATAATATATATCATACAATTTTTGTTTGGGGGCAGGTAAGATTCTTCCTGATAGACTGTCGACCAGCTGAACAGTACAATGCTGGACATCTTCCCAATGCTTTCCACCTTGATGCCGGACTGGTGAGTTGCTAATGTGTGTTGTATGTGTTGGGGTTTTGAGGGATAATATAGTATGGTATGGTATTGGGTAATGCTGGAAAATGTAATGTGGTTTGGTGTGGTTGTGCTTGTGCTTGTGTAGGGTGTTGTATGTAGGGTGTGGTGGGGACACAGGTAATATGGCCTGGTGAAATGTAGTTTATCTTACTGTGTGTGTGATTTTGTTTGTCTTCCTCTTTTTCTTCTTTCTTGTATTTTGACACTGGATGTAGGCTTCATGAAGTTCATTACTGTACTATGGCCCAGACCAATTTTAATTCTCCCTAAGAACACACATCATGTCTTCTTTAGAATTGGCATCCCAACCACAGAGAGTGTGATAAATACCAAATAGAATAATGTGGTTGTCATGATACCACCAGAGATATTAAATATGTCTGATGGAATTAATATATGTACTTTGTTCTGTTATGATAGATGTTACAACAACCAGCCAGCTTCCAAACAGCAGTTCAGGGTCTGTTCCTTGCTCAGCGACAAGCCCTGACCACAAAGACCCCTGGGTGTGGACATCACCTGTGTCTGATGGGGTCTGGAGACATGGACCAGGATCAATATGTTCATATGGTTTGTGCCTCCTTCCTCCAACGCTACACATCCCTTGTCTCCTTGGCACAGGGGGGATATAAAGGTTGGTGCTCATTCATGTCAAACCAGAATGTACTGAGCCCGCTGGTGGAGACATGATACGATGTTAATAAAAAGTATTCACAATAACATGTTAGGTTTTTTGTATGTATATAAACAACGACTCTACAACATGTGACACACTGTTTGGAACAACTTGCCACATATCCAGGTACAGTACATATATGAATGAATATGGTGAAAAGTGCAAGTGATTGAAAGAGAAAGTGACCAAGAATAATGAATGTAGACTAAGGGAATGTATTTGTATGAGTAGAAACTCGTGGATTATTGGTGATAACTGAACTTGTCAACTATCACCCTCACTCTTCATTCGAGCTTTTAGGCCTACCCTTTTAGAACGAACAACCATTCAAAACATAAATTTTCCATATGTTTGGCTCAAGTTTAGAATTATTTTTAGTCACAAGAGAGTATGGTAGAGAAAATCCGTCAATAACGAGGGAGCACTGTACAGTACTATATTTTTAGAGAAGTTGGATATCACAAAGTTTTGATTTGGTGATGCTTTGGCAATGCAGCTCTTAATCCCGGTCTCCACCCACGGGATCAGTACATTTTGGTTTGATTGTAGCTGGTGGGGGTACAGTACCTCACCTCTGCAATATCTGTCTTTTTTCATTATCTGGCTGGGTGTTTGGCTGAATTAAACAGGATATTTAAGAAATTATTGTATTCTATAGATTTACAATATAAAGCATTAGATGTACAGTGGCCAAAAGAGGAATTGCGACATATCTTGATGAACCTTTAACCATAGTAATATCCAAAACTATTTGTAGGGACTATAAGCATGTTAAAGTTGCAGGGTTTTAGTTCAGGTATCTGTCTCTGATGAGACACTCTACTGAACATCAGCCAGGCAAGCCCAACTCCCTACCATGGTGCCCAGCCAAGGTAGTAACCCCCCAGTAACCAGTTTTAAACTCTCGGGCCTGGGCGAGGATGTTCTATCGATAGTTGTCGCAATTCCTCTTTTGGTACCTGTACAGCCGGCGGCAAAAGACCTGTCGCCTCACTTGCTTCACCGAGGCACTCGATGTTCATAGACTTGGGATTATTAGGTGTAGAAAACTTGCGTATTTCTTGAGTCAGTGAACACAGCATGTCTCGGTGAAGCAGGTGAGGCAACAGAAATTCTGCCGCCGACTACATCCATATTGGATGTAAGAGATTGACAGCTTCCCTCTGTTTCTTAGCTGATAAACTTTCCAATACATAGGTTAAGTACTATTTTTTACAAACAGCTACACGCCATTTAAAACAATAACATCATATGTGAACGTGAAAACATTAGACAGCAAATTGTTTGAGCTGCCCATATGTGGATGATTATTATTGACCACGACTGTACAGTATATATAATATGATATAGTATACTGTATAGTCCAATGTTCCTAATTTTATGTCAGTACTGTACCTTTTGCTTTATAATTAAATGTGAATGAACATTGCAGCACTACATGACTTGCTGTCAGGGAATCTAGCCGAGAGTTTATCTGAACATGACCCAGCAGTGTGTCTGGCATGTCGAGCCACTCCAACCCCCGGCCTGGACCACCAACATCCTACACCTGCACTATCACTCAACCAGTCTGACTCAGAGGCTGCCCAGGGACCATCACTTGTAACACGCTTCTCATCACTCTCATCTTTGTTCCGTGCCAGGGCTAGTTTCTGTAACTCTTGTATTTTAAATAGTGAAAATATAATGGAAAACAGTGTAATGTGTTCCAGACAGTATTGTAACCCAGTGGTTGATACTTTGCTTGTCAGTTGTACCAGTAATTAGCTGTTAATGAGAATGTTGCTTGATATTATACATAATTATTTTAAAAGGTAGAAAACTTTAATGTTGTTATATTTATACTCATTAATTATAGCCCACTTGACGGGCCTATAACCCACTATTATAGATCATCTGGGTTGTTCATCTGTGTAACCTTGTCTATGAGTATTAACATTTGGTACCTCATCATCAACTGTATCATGACCTATTTTAAAGTTTATAACTCACCTGGTACTGTACATCATTCTCTGTAAATATTATTTTTTCTGTAGATAAATTCTGACCCTGGATGTCCATGACACCTACAGTATACTACTCTCTTATGCAAAGTTACTGATGTCAACCAATTATTAGCCACCTGGGTTCAACCGTTTAGCCATACAAAGCCACTGGATTCACAACTACATGAACAAGGTGTAATACTACTACTCTACTGCTACTACTAATAATAGTGTGATTAATGGTACAGTACAAGTTGAAGGAATCAGTATGTTTGAAATGCCATATATCATGTAACCATCTAAACTTTCTCTTCCTGACTTCCACAGTCAACAGAAATGAAGACCAAACTGGTTGATTACATCACCAACCCCGGAGCAGAAGGAGGTGGAGCAGGATGCAGTCATGACCACAGACACATTAGTTCACTTGACCGAGGTAGACTTTACCGCAACCAGACTGATATCTTCAGCATAGGGGATGGTAGGTGGCAATGATGTATGTGATGCAGATAAACAGACTACCTTGTTTAATATAAACACTTGTCACTTGCTTCAGTTCATACCCATTTCCTTCATATATCTCTCATCTCCATTCCACTACTTCATCTATGGTCTGTCATTCAGTGAGGATTAAGAAGATTAATTCAGTGTATATTGAAGATTAAGTCAGTGTATATTGTTGAGTTGTATTGCTTATACCAGTGGTCTTCATTGCGCGGCTCGCGAGCCAGTGGTGGCTCGCAATGACCTGATTGGCGGCTCCCAAGAGAGAGAGAGAGAGAGAATCATCAGTGATCAGAGAAAAAATCCAAAGTATTAGATATGAATTGCATCACTATGCCATATCAGAAGTATCATTTAATAAAATTGCTAATGGGAATAGGCCTAGTGGCCCTGGCAATTCTTTACTTTTCATAATTATTCAACTCTAAGAGAAAATGAGAAAAGAGAGAGCACTCATTATACAGGAATGATGTATATTCAATATTGTTACTAGTCTTGTTCTATAAATCTGTGGTTATGGAAAACCACAAAAATATATAATTTGGATCCTATATATATTTTTTTGTTCTGCTTATCCATGTGGTTTATGGCTTATGCGGCTCTTACTCTGAATATGTCCTGAACTTTTGGCTCTCGTGAAAAAATTAGTGAATAACACTGGCTTATACTGTAGATACCTAAGCCCTCAATCATTTCTGTACGATTATATGAATTCATTATTCATTAAAATAACTTCTATTTTTTTTTTATAGTGTGTGAGGATGAAGAAGGGTTGGAAGAGAAGCGAGTAGCCAGCTTCCTTTGTCAACATGTTAGTGAGAGTGGCTCCATGACAAGATGGTCAGTACTATTATCTTCATCATAAGGGGATCATACAGTGTTGGTAAAACTGGAGTATATATCTGATTTCTTCAAACTATTCCAAGCAATATGCCACCTTTATTTTTGTTAATCTGGTCCTGTTTCCTGGTATACTTTGGAGGAATCAAGGCACTCCAGTGTACCAAAAGTATAAAAAAACCTTGAGAGAGATAGGCTGCGTGATATGTGTGTTCTAACCTATTTATATCTTTACATGAGTGAGTCAAGCTTGTAATGTCCCATTTCTTAAAACCCAATTATATTATTTTTCTTTAAATTTATGTATTTTTTTGGCACACACCACTTCTTAGGGTAATGCGTTCCATTGATCTATTATTCAATTTGGAAAGCTGTATTTTTGTACATCTTTGTTTCCTTTTCTTTTGATTAATTTCTTGTGTGTGTGTATGTGTATAGAGCTTTCTATTTAATTGATTTTTCTGAACTACCCAGACACTTTCAGTAATTGATCTTGATCACTTATTTTTCTTTCCCTAACTAGAGAATATTAAAACTTTCATGAACTGATGAAAATATTGAATGTGTTTTGTAGGATAAAGCAGAAAAGAGAGAAATTTGTAATAGTTTCCTTATTGATATAATTATATAATTCATTAATATGTTATTGTGAAATAAGTTGTCAGAGACAAGAGCCTACAACATGCACTTTATTATTACCATAGCTTCACATCAGATTCACCAAATTCATCCAATGATTCAATGGAGAATTATGTATTGCATTACATTTCATTTTTTTATGATCCAAACATTTCAACATTTAGTGTGGCATTGAGTGGGAGAGAGTCTGACTCAGTCATCGGAGAGACTAGTACTGATATCCTCACACCAATGACAGACAGAGTGCCAGACGGCTACCTACCCAACTGTGTAGTGGCGGTAGGACGGCAGAAGCCACACCAGGGTTGCTATTTGGTATATTTCATTTCCAAATCAGGCCCAATTTGGTAATGAAAAATCTGTTTGTAATAAATAATTATGATTTGTTATTGGACCCAAATGGTATATTACTCTTGCTTTAGTAATTTGATAATGAAAAGTGCAGTTTTGTAAGAAAAATTGAAGCGTTTGGTAATGAGGACAATTTCAAATCTGGCAACCCTGCAGAGCCACACTCACTGTCCAGGATCCACAGATCAAGAGTGCCAACCTTTCCGCACAATTTTTTAAAATTTCAATATAAGGGTGGTGTTGATACTTTTTGTGCTGACTGTACGTGACCCAGCATGAGTGTTATTCAGAGTTGTAATCCACCAAGGGGAACGCCACACTGCCACCTAGCACGAATTTTTTTTTCCAGTAATGGACTTTCTGTCCAATGTGTAACGATTGTCCGGTAGCAAAAAGTGTCTGTTAAATCCATAATCCATTAAATCGAGGGTTGAGTGTAATATGTGCAAAATTTCATCATTATATATCGAGGGTGTACTGTAGTAAATTTTTTCCTTGTACTGAGCACAGCCAGTTGGTGGTGACAATGGAACATTTACTGGTGGTAATGGAGGATGGTCGTGTGGTCACCAGACGATCTCTATCCTCTGTAGTCAAGATTACCTCCAAAAAGAAACACCCAGACCTCATCACATTCAAGTTTGGACACACCACAGAGGACGGGCAACCAGAGATTACAGACATGGACAGGTTAGTAAAGAAGGAATAAAAGACATGGAAAGGTGAGTCAATATGGAATAAAAGACATGGACAGGTGAGTCAGCATGAAATAAAAGACATGGACAGGTTAGTAAGTATGGAATAAAAGACATGGACAGGTTAGTAAGTACAGTATGGAATAAAAGACATGGACAAGTCAGTCAGTAAGGAATAAAGACATGGACAAGTCAGTCAGTCAGTATGGCGCTTTATTTATTAACAAAATATGAAGGAATAAATGGCATGGACAATAATGTACATTTTCCGTACAGGTTTCTGATTCCCCGGGCGGGCGAAGCAACAAAAGTAATCAAAGAACAAATACTGAAGCAAATGGAGGCTACATTGTCATAGTCTTCACCATCATCATCATCACCATCCTCCTCACAACACACAAGTATCTATATTCTCAGTACAGTATATATATGAGGGGTTTAGCAGCAGAGAGGTTTACATGTGATGGCAGTAGTTTAGAGTAAGTGAAGGTTGAAGTGTGAGCAAACACGGTCACCAAGCAAATATGTATACAAACCTACATTATTATACACTAAACCATAGCTTATTTTATACTCTGTTTGGTTATGTATAAAAGAACCATAAAAAACAAACAGACCATTTTTGACACGTCAGCCCCTCTGCCATGAGACGCATCATAATTATACAGTATATTGCTGAAAGACAGTACAGATACTAACAAAATATCCACTACTCTCTGTACTAAGCTTTGACATGGTAGATAGAACAACTCCCTATTTCCACTTGATAATATGCAGTACTGTAAAGTCCATCATTAAACAGATAAGGGGGTAATACAGTGTTATTGGTAGGTAAATCTGGAGCAACTGATTCCTCCAAACTATTCAGAGCTACAGACCATCATTTTTTCTTTTTGTTGTTCTGGCTGGTCCTGTTCCTGGCATACTGCACTTTGGAGGTATCAAGGCACTCCAGTGTACCCAAAGTGTACTACTGTATCACCTTAACTAGTATTTCTAGCTTGTCTGGACTCAAATTACTAAAATTTCATACATCAACATATAATATAGATGTAGGGTATGTATGTTTGAGACAAGAGGGTTAATTAGGAAGTAAGTATGTATTGCCAAAATCACATGGAATATATTATTCTGCCATAAATTTTAACTTATGCAAAAGGTAAATGTAATGTTTGTTTCATGTATATATAGAAGATTCTCTTGTTGGTGAATTGAAAGTCTACTAATTCCTCCAAACTACACCACAAAACAGATCCCTCATAAAGTAACACTAAGAATGTCCGTTCCCTGGCATAGTTTGGAGGAACCACAGATTTTCATTATCACCAACCAAAGAATCTCCCTTTAATTAACTTTACGTTCGAAAGTTTGAAATTTCCTGGATGTTTTTTTAAAGTTTGTGAATCAATACCTTAGAAAAAATCCTGGTTAAGGGGAGATTGTTTTGTTGGTGAATTGGAAGGTCTCTGCTAATTCCAAACTATACCAAGAAACGGATCCCCCATTATTAAGATTGTCTGTTTCCTGGCATAGTGTGGAGGAATCACAGACCTTCCAATTCACCAACAAAAGAATCCACCCTTAAGGACCCTGTGATAGTGTATGAAAAATTGAGTTTTCTGCTTCCTACTGTCCATGCCAGGTGGTGTTTCGTTGCAATATTTGAAGTACTCTATTATCTCCAATTTTCTGACTACTGTACACTTGCAATCCAAAATATGTATCCAGGCTTGCTTCGAATAGCCTGATCGAATATTAAGTGAGCTCAAGCAAATATAAAACAAAACAAGTGTTGTAATTGCTTCACCAGTCTGTCAAATGATTCAAAACTTCAACACAACCTGGATACAAATTTTGGATTGCGATTGTACGTCATGGGTTCCCTTAAGTGATAATGAATGGAGGTAATGTTATCCTCCTGTGCTATACCGGGTGTGAGTCCTTGCCTTAGGGTATTCCTGGTATAAGCTAATTGTATTAAAGAGATGCTTCTGTATATTTGTGTGCAATATGTAATACTGTAGCCTACTGTTGAAAAGGGGCAGTACCTGGACTCTATAAAGATTTTGGGTTTGTCATTGTAAATAAAGATAGAGAAGGAGGCTGTTACATGTCCCTCAACCTCTCCCTATTCTTTATTACTGAGTGGTTGATGGTTTGTAATCTGTGGGTCCATACAGGACAATAATTTGGTTCAAAGACAACCATTGTAAATAACCGATTTAAGGAGGTAGTGCAGTGTTGGTAAATCTGAAGCAACTGATTCCTCCAAAGTATTCCAAGCAACAGGTCACAATTATTTTTGTTAATCTGGTCCCGTTTCCTTGTATGCTTTGGAGAGATGAAGTCGTCCTAATGTACCAAAAGTACACTGTCCCTTTCATTGTTTCAGACACTTACTCTATTGCAAAGCCTGAAAAGCCTATCTGTATCAGATTTCCTCTCTGAGGTTGTAACAGTTACCAGTCACCCTGGATTTAGACATGTGAGTGTGTGTTCAGTGACTGATATAATACTGTACAGCTAAACACCAGATATTTTTAGGGGAGATTTTTTCTTTTGTTGATGAATTGGGAAGGTCTCTGATTCCTCCAAACTGTGCCAGGAACAGATCACCTATATTTGTACCATTGAGGGCATCTGTTTTCTTGCATAGTTAAAAGGAATCCAATTCACCAACAAAAGAATGTCCCCTTCATGCAGTTAAAGCAAATTTGAAGTTTCAAGTTACTGATGAATCATTGGGCCGTATGTAAGAACATTGTTGGTGTTGATGATAGTGTGGTACTGGTACGATGACTCTGTTGTTTGTCTATGGAGCAATTGTACCAGTACCATACCATCGTCAAGAACACCACGGATGTTCTTGAATAATGCCCATTGAAGCACAAATTGTGATATAATTATTATATACACCGAGTAAGTCAGTAAATTTCCTTTATATACAGTATATACCATTTTAATACAGTAGTGTATAATTATGGTGGCACGGTTAGTCGGTTGTGTTGAAGTGGAGATTCTTTTGTTGGTAAATTGGAGGGGCTACTGATTCCTCCAACTCCAAATTTTGCCAGGAAACAAACAACCTTAATGTTACTAAAGGGATCTATCTATATATATGTTTGGTGGCATAGTTTGAAGGAATCACAGACCTAACAATTCACCAACTAAAGAAAAAATCTCACCTTAATTAAAGTGTTTACGTTAGTCACCCGAAAGTTGTATTGTTTCCAATCAAACCCTGCTTTCATAGTGGTATTATATCCTCCCTAATATATTGGGGTGTTGACATGCCCATACTCTATTATACATTAATTGAACGTAAGGAACGATACAATATTTTAATGTCCAGAATTTAAATACTGTATTGTACTGAGAACAAGAACAAAATTTGCAGGGTGTGTTTAATTAAGGGGAGATTTTTTTTTTTTAACCGTAGTGAATTGGAAGGTTTCTGCTTCCTCCAATCTATGCCACCAAACAAATCCTATATTAGTACTATTAAGGGTGTCTGTTTTATGGTGAATTGAAAGGTTTCTGTTTCGTCCAAACTACGTATGTCACCAAACAGATTGCCTATATTATCACCATTAAGGGGGAAGTTAAGTTTTGTGTTTGTAAATCTGGAGCAACTGAATCCTCCAAACTATCCCAAGCAACAGAATGCCATTATTTTTGCTCTTCTGGTTCTGTTTCCTAGCATACTTTGGAGGAATCAAGGCACTCCAATGTACGGAAACAGCTCATAGCCTTCTAATTTGCCAACAAGAGAATCTCTCCTAAAGAAATACTGTGATGTCCAGATGATGATGATGATGATGTTATTAAATGTATATTAATTCATTTTTTATGGGAAAGTCCAAACAGATTATAAAAAATGTGACAGGAATGGTTAACTGAGTGTACAGGCATGAGCCATGATAAGTATCCAGGTCTTGTTGAAGTTTAAAATCATCTGACACACATACGTACAGTCGCGGACAATAATAATCATCCACATACACTATAGGAAACTCAAACAAATTGTTATCTAAAGTTTTCATGTTTTTTTTTACAACATAGTTGTTTTGAATAGTCAGGAATTGCTTGTAGTGAAATAGAAGATGATAGTTAACCTTTTTATTAGAAAGTTTCTCAGCTTAGAAACAGAAGGAAGCTGTCAAATGTTTACATGATGCACCTCAATGTGGATGATTATTATTGTCCGCAACTGTACATACATACACACATACATACCAGTGAATCAATTACCATGAACACTGTACCGTCCCTTTAAAGGAGTAATACACTTTTGGTACATTGGAGTGCCATGATTGCTCCAAAGTATATCAGGAAACAGAACTAGATGAACAAAATTAATGGTGTCCTGTTGCCTGGAATAGTTTGGAGGAATCAGTTGGACTGTATCTCCTCCTTAAACTAATTGAACACAACCATCCATTGCTTGCACTTTGCATTAGATTGGTTAATGTTGTGTGCTAAATTACACCCAATTGGTACACAAATTTAACTTTTCTTCACTGTTTAATTATGGGGAGAGTACAGTGTTGGTGGTAAATCTGGAGCAACTGATTCCTCCACACTATTCCAAGTAGCGTCATTATGTGATTTTGTTCATCTGGTCCTGTGTGGTACTGTGTTGGTAAATCTGGAGAAAATGATTCCTTCAAACTATTCCATGCAACTGGCTAGCCACTATTATATTTGTTTACCTATTTCAGATTCCTGGCATACTCTGGAGAAAGCAAGACACTACAGTTGTACAATGAACACTCATCATACATAATTTCTGACCAGAGTGTAAGGAGCCGAAAGCTTTGGATCACCTGGTATTGCTCATTTCCCCACCCAGTACACCTATAGAGGCTGAGTTTGAATGCAGAGTATGTGTGGTGCCTGCCGTTAGTCTCTGGTCAGAAATTACGTATCACGAATGTACCAAAAGTGTATTACCTCCTTAATATTCTACAGTCATGATGTGTTTACTGTATAATAGCCTTTCAATCTATCAAGAGTTGTAGTCCATGCTTACTGTTTTTTTGTTATACAGGTAGTATTTTTTTTCTGGTTCGTTTTCATTTTACTTTTTATTTTACTGGTTTGTTTTTTATTGAAGTTCATTTTTTTCCTGAAATTTGTTTTTTTAATGAAATTTGTTCTTTTTACTGAAATATGTTGTTTTACTTAAATTCATTTTTTTTATTGAAGTTAAATAATTTTACTTAAGTTATTTTTTTCTACTGAAGTTCATATTTTTTAATGGTTTGTTTAATATTTGGTGGTCTCTTATTAGGTTTCCTTTTGCAATACATATTTCTTCATCCCTTTTTAGTTTGTGCATATTCACTTTATATTTGTTACTTTGTTTTATGGGTGATATGCAAGAACATCCATGGTGTTGTTGATGGTGTGGTACAACGTCTGTGTTGTTTGTCTATGGAGTCGTCATATAGGTACAGTTGGGCACATGAATGGGTGGTACAGCCCAGGTGAAAGATACTTGTCCCATTTGAGTAACCAGTGTCAATTATCAGGAACTGCTTTTTATTACCATCCTCAATACTGACTTCTGTCCCTGATGTCTCCTATTTGGCACTAAGGAACTTGATATTGGCAGAAATTGACCATCTTTCACTTGGGCTGTACCAACCATTCATGTGTCCAACTGTACCACACCATTGTCAACACCATCAATATGATCCTGCATACACCCCTGTATGTTTTCAGCCTTATGAGGGTCCAAAAGGGAAACAAAATTATTGGTAAAAGGGAGGAATCAATGTGCTACAATGTACCAAAAGTATACTACAGTATGAACTATTTGTTAAGTATTTTTATTACTGTACAGTGATTCAGAATACTGTATAAGGTGCCTAAGCCATGTCCTGTTACTTAGTAAGGGAATAGTACTGTACACTTTGGGTTCATAGTAGTGCCATGATTCCTCCAAAGTATGTCAGGAAATAGGACCAGGAATAGTTTAGAGGAATCAGTTCTTCTAGACTTACCAATGCTGTACTACCCCTATTAATAGTCTTACTCCTGTTGCTCTGATTATTATTCTAATGGATTATTATATGGTTGTTTTATTTTAGTTAGTAAAAAATAATAATAATTTATAATGATTACAGTATTGTGTAAACTTGTTGATGTACACGTAAATAATGGTTTGTTAGATTTCTGTCTTTCTTTTCTTCTTTTGATATGAGAGATTTACTGTACAGTCGGCAGTATAAATTTGCATCCATCTCGTGTACAGTACTTAATAATACTATACCCTGGGGTTCTGGAATGGCAGTGTCTATGTTGTAGGACCACTCCCTAAGGCTACCAAGGAAGGAAGCTATGGAGGCCAAACCATCACAAAATCCCCCCACCCCCCACCAAGGGGGTGTGTGTCCCTGGGAATGGCTTTGGTCACCCGGGCAATACCACTCCTCTCACACAACACACACCTACACATTTTTTCATCACTGAGGAATGATTCTCCGGCTGTCATTTCTAGGCTTCTCCTTCTAGCCAGAGACATTGAAAGCAGCCCTGGACCCACATACAAATACACATGTCCAACATGCTCTAAACCCATCACAGCAAGTAGAAAGACAAAGGGTTCATTTAATGCAACTTGTAAGAACTGGACACACTTATTATGTACTACATTAGCATCCATGAAACACTACACAAACACATGGACTTGTTCCACATGTCCCATACCTCTACCAACACCACAACCTCCATCACCCTTACCATCACTCCCACCTCCATCACCCTTAGTTCAACACCACCACCAATACTTCCACCTCCACCCCCATCACCCCCACAGTCTCCTCTCCCCTCCCCTGTACAGCAGCACCTAACACACACAGCATTAACATACTTCAACTAAACATAGATGGCATTAACACCAAAACACAAGAACTCACACACTTCATTATACAACACAACATACACATTGCCATCTTACAAGAAACAAAATTACACAACACACACAAAACACCTACATTCACTAATTTCACCATCAGACAAGACCGGGCCAACGGCAATGGTGGTGGACTTATCACCCTAGTACATAAATCCCTTGACTATATAGAAATCAGTGAGCACCTCAAATCCCTCCCTGTAAATAAATCTGTGCCTAGTACTGTTGTCTACTATACACCCTTGGGTAGTAACCCCCTCCTCACGTTACAACAGATAGATATATGAATAGATAAATAACTATTATCAACATTATGAACATAGGGCAGAAAGTAATATAGAATTATTTTTTATATATTATTATTTATTAGAAGATTGAGTAATTTTTCATGTTTCCTCACTTTCTATGTTTTCCTTCACTCCATCATTCTCCCTTCTACAAAATCGTGTTGTTTACCCTTCCTCTCCTGTTTAATTATTGTCCTATTGTGTTTCTACTTCTTCCCCTCTTCCCCTGCTTTATAGAACAGATATAATAATACTGTACAATGCATGGTTGGTTTCCTCTCTCTCTCTCTCACACACACACACACAATGAAGTATGATGAAACAGCATCGAAAATAATCTATGAATGAAACAAGGTCGATAACTTTGGTGCAGACAAGTTGTTTTCATTTAGTCTTCTTCCTGCTAACTTCTTTAATATTTTTATAAAGTACCTACTTAGTCAGCTGCCACTTCCTTTCATCTTTGTCAAATAAACTGGATATTCCTCACCGGATCAATTTTTATAGTGGCAAAGTTTTGTGCAATTTGGATAATCGTCATGTGGAGAACCTTGTGTTTGCACTGAAATGTATCCAAGTGCAATATTATCCCCTGAATACATAATCATTTCAATAGAATTTTAGCTAATTTTTCCTTATCGTTTTTACTTACCGTATCTGGGAACTGAATCTTTATGGTAACTATAATATCACCTATGATACGTGAGTTCTTAGAACTGGGGAGTCCGTGTTCTTTGAGACGTACTATGGTGTCTGGCTTAATGACACCACTGTTGGTGTAGTTGATAAGAACTTCTTTACTTTCTTCGCCTAGAGTTGGAACTTTTAACTTGGTTCCACAAAGGGCTTCAAGGAGAGATATTGTGGCTGTATACAAGAGGTCATTACCGTCACGAACAAACTATGAATGCGGTAATTCCTTCACCACGAACACTATGTCTTTATATAAGTTTGTGTACCCCTTCACCAGATCACCCGCACCGGCAAACAAAATCCTCTTGCCTGTCATCCAGCCTGGTACGATATTTATCTCCAGGATGGAGGAGTTTGTTTCATTGTTATATGTCTACCTCGTGACCTTCATTCTCTTAGTCACGCCCTTTTTTATTTCCTCCAGCGATAGATACAAATATGATATATTTGACTCTTTTGGGTATCGCCTGGGTTCATCAAAGATATTACTTGTATTATAGAAGTGGAAAGTTTTTCTTCTCATGCCCCCCTCATGAAGCATGTCATACTCTTGCTTTCTGTCCTCATCCTTAAGCACCTAGTAAGCCTCGGAAATGGTTTTGAACGTATCCTAGGCACCCTATGACTTGTTTTTGTCCGGGTGATATTTGATGGCCAGCTTACGGTAGGCTTTGGTGATGTCTTCAAGTGTGGCATCCTTAGACACTCCCAACACATTGTAGTAATTTTTCCCCATGGTCTCTGGTTTATCCAGTAAAATCATTCTACCATCCTTTTTAAAAACTCAACCTGATAATAATAATAGATAATTTGGAATATGGTGAAGGAAACCCAAAATGTGTACGAATCTTCTTTGGCCACTGTCAAGATTTACGAGTCTGGGGAGCGCTCCGTATGTCTACCTATGAATGTGGAGATGCGTAGTGGATACAGAAGATGTGCCGGAAAAATGCCGTGAAGTGTTTGTGAAGATGTGAAAAGAATGTGGGGTGGGTAGTGAGGATAGTTGTTGTTGGTAGTGAATATGTGTTGGAAAAAGTGTGATGAAGTGGTTAGAAATGATGTGAGGGAGGTGTGCAGCGAGCGTGGTAGTCGCGTTGGTGGCATCGAGAAGGTGGGTGTGGCCGGGCGTTGAGAGGGTATTGTGGTGGTGTGGTGGCTCCAGTGTGGTGGTCACGTTAATAGCGTGTATGTGTGGTGTAGTGAGACAGGTACGGGCATGGCCAAGAGATGGTACGGACATTTCTTGGCCATGGGTACGGGCGTGTGATGAGGTGGCGTGTGGTGGCGCGAGGGCTTGACTGGCGCCACGTGGTGCTTTGTGTAGTTAAGGTGTAGCCGTATGTAGGAGTAGCGTGGTTTTGCGTGTGCCCTGAGTGGTGTGTAGTAGTGGTGTGGGCGTGTTCTTGCCACCGCCTTACTCGATTCCCTGCATGTGGCAGGACGTCTGCCGGTTGGGAAGGCAGTCATTAATTACGAGCGTTGGTGCCGAAACGGTGATATAAGCAGAGTATTACATGTGTGGAGTGGTAGTAGGTTCAGATACTGTTGATACATGCATTCATATACAGTAGTATAAATAAAGTCACCCTTTCTGCTTTCAGCAATACAGTAAATCCAAAGTCTTTGGCCCATTCATGGTTAAATGTAGTCTTTCTTTTCTGCATTTCTTTACGGGGTTAATTAAAGAAAGAAATAAAGTCAACCACTCACCACTGCGTCCTTCTGCAGACTGAACGTCTCGGTGAGTCACAGACCCCGACTCCCCGAGTGACCGAGTCCCTGACCCACGTGTACTTGCTGCTCCGCACTTACTGTTCCAACGGCAACTACATAAAATTATAATAGAAATACGTCAATGGTTATTGTGGCATTCAGTTCTCAGTGTTTTAGTATATGTAAGGTACTTTATAAAATTCTTTTTAGATAAGCCCTAAAAAGGACAAATTAACGTCCTGCTTGAGGTGGCACAGGACGAAGGACAGAGAGCTAAGAAACAGGACTGTCCTACCGTAAAGCAGGACGTTTGGCCACCCTAATTTATCACGAAACACCACTTACACTAACGGAGCTTGTTTCGTGGCATAGTCAGAAGAAATCCGAAGCCTGCTACTAGAGGTCTCATACTCCATCACCCAGGCTGAGACGAGCTTCTGTATAAACGACCCAGCAGGCTGATACAGTGATACAAGCTCGTATACAGAATGAAAAAAGTATAGGGTATGGCCGTATTTCCCTCCCTTTTCTTTCTTTCACTCTATTCCCCTTTCTACTATCTCACATATCTTCTCACTCTTCAACCTTACCTTTTTCTACTATACTGTACACACACACACACACACACCTCTTATTAGACAAACATTTATATTATCTCTCACACCTAGCCTACACGAGCGCACTTCACCCATCTCTTTGTCCCTCCCCCCATATCTCTCTCTCTCTCTCTCTCTCTCTCTCATGAATATACATAGTTTCTCAGACATAAATGGGGATGGTAGTGTGTTTGTTGGTGCCTAGTGAAGGTGAGGTAAATGGGTGATGTGTACGGAGGGGGAGGGGTAGTGAAGATAATATGATTTTTTTTTTTTTTTTTTTTTTTTTTTTTTTATTTAACAAAGATGAGGACAAGTGCTGGTTCATTTCATACATCTTCACTACCTCATGTCAACATCACCCCAATAATACATAGGAGCAACAACAACCACGCCAACCCTCATTTTAACACATTGGGCAGGTGTTGGTAGAAAAGCGTGGTAGAGTGGATAGATGGAGAGAACACTTTGATGAATTGCTGACTGTAGAGAATGAAATGCCAGCAAACATTAAGGGATGGGGAATGAGAGAGAGAAGAGAGATAATAGGGGAGGAGGTGGGGATCAGGAGAACAGAAGTAAGTGAGGCTTTGAAGAAGGTGAAGATGGTTAAAGCATCGGGGATAGATGGAGTGTGTGGCGAAATGCTGAAGTATGGCGGTGAGATAGTGATTGAGTGAGTGTGGAAAATGTGTAGGCTAGCATGGGAGGAAGGAAGTGTGCCGGAAGACTGGAAATCAGGAGTCAGGAGTCAGTCTCCCCCTCCCCTTGTCCTATGATACCATGACATAATTATATACCTTTATGTGTCCGTTTTTGCCTTTATTGTGCTTTATATCTTAGTGTTTTATAAAGTTTGGCTATGAAATGATCAGTTTGGCAGTAAATGTGATTAGATTTGGCAATAGTGCGTTCATAAGATTTGGCATCCCTGTGTTAGTCCTGTTTGGTTGTTATTGTTATGGTGGTAATGCTCTCATGTAGCCTACTACTGGTGATAATAATACGATATTGTACGACGTACGTATAGTACATTGTTTTATAGGTTTATGAAAAACAATATTGTAACGTTAGATATTGTTCAATTTAGAACGGTGTTTATGTGTTTATTCACTTAAATTTAGTTTTCATAGTATTCCTGAAATAACACTACCGTTTTCTTTCATACTCTCTAAGTTCCAGTAATTTTTCTGTTAAATTATTTACATCCTATTGTTGTTATTTGAAGTAGGAATTTAAGTATAGGTACTTTATAGGTAATATTC
This sequence comes from Petrolisthes manimaculis, assembly GCA_034508575.1. NCBI lineage: Eukaryota > Metazoa > Arthropoda > Malacostraca > Decapoda > Porcellanidae > Petrolisthes > Petrolisthes manimaculis. Next base: position 118,489 of record JAWZYT010003876.1, on the reverse strand, counting down.
ACAAGTTATGATATTTATGTGTATGTATTTAGCAAGTATTTCAAGTAATATATGTGTTGTTATTGTGATTACTGAAGAATTAAGTTCCTTTTAATAAATTAGAGATTACGTCAAACGAATGGCGTTTTACTATATCGGGACCTCTCCTCTATTCTTGAACTTACTACACGATGTGGGTATAAGGAAGCCCCACATTTTGGTGTCCACACCCGTAAAGTCTCCCCAAAGAAAATAAGTAAGTTGTGCAGTGAAGATAAAATGGAGAAGGTAAATAATACAAGGATGACATGTGGAGGTTAACGTTAGGACCTAATAAGTTTTAGTTAGGGTTGATTCCACAGTGGTTGGTATTGGTCCCATGATTCTCCCATTGAAATTAATATATTGGTTGGTCTAGATTTCTATTGGACATTGATTTCTCCTGTTGATGCCTTCCAAATTAACGATGTTGTAGCCATGAAGTGTGTCGTTGGTTATGTCTTAATTAAGTGGGAGACTATGAATCCACTCACACCTCTATGTACAATGTAATTTTTCTGTTAAATTATTTACATCCTATTGGCTTGTCCTCCTGGGTAATCGTGGTCGCAAAGTCACTTTTTATTGGGTCCCGGCCCATGCGGGTGTCGATGGGAACGAAAGGGCTGACACCCTGGCTAAGGCTGCGGTCTCCAATTCTCGGCCTCCTGCCAAGTGTCATCCTGTTCCTGCTGTTGACCTTTGACCCTATATAGATGCTACCGTTCGTTCCTACCGGCAGGACAGATAGGATGCTGTCGAAGTTAACAAGCTCCGCGACATCCGCCAGCGCTTGGTTTGTGGAGCTACAGCAGCCTGTCCCGCCGGTGGGAGACGGCTCTTGTCCGTCTTTGCATTGGCCACACATTATTGACTCATGGCTTTTTAATAGAGAGGGCTCACCCTCCTGACAGTACCGCATCTTATTGTCGAGTGTCCCAGTATTGGGGACCTGCCTCGTAGGCACCTCTCCGGGTACCGGGTGGGTGACGGTTCTTCCACTCTCTCCCAGGTGCTCGGGGAGGAGGCTTGTAGTGTGGGAAGGAACCTCTCCTATGTGGAGGAGATTGGCCTCTTCCACAAGTTGTGATTTTATGATATTTACGGTTTTTAGATGGTTTGATATTTTTTAGTCTTGATTCTTTTTTATATTTTAGTTAAATCTTAAGTCGACATGTTCTTTTAGTAATAATGTGATTTTTAGTTTGTGTGTCATTTAGTCATGCTGCCTATCCCTTTCGAGAGTTCATGTTTTATTAATTATGTGGATGACAATTTTATGTTGGGCGGTATATGACCCTAGCTGTTGCACCGCTATACTCGTTCTATCTCGTTCTGACCTGCAAGGCTGTGGCTCCTTCAGAGTGCGCTGTTTCCATATGACAACTCCAAAGAGAATGGGAACAAAATCATTCTTTTTATATTAGCATATACTGTATGTGACCTCAGTCACCTCACTCTCCACACCCCGGAAATTCCTGGGTCGGAAGTAGTGGCAATGTCTTTTGATTGAAATGTCATATCACACATGAAATATCTTTTCTATTTTAAGTACAAAGCAATTGTTCGTATCATATACCATTAAATGAAAAATTCATTGTGTGTAGAAAATTTCATGTCAATATACTCTCGTTAGTGGACAGTTTCCTTTATGTGGTGAATGCTTTGATTCTAGATTTGGCATCACCGCAGTCAACTCCTCACGGGTCGGTACAAAATAGAAATACTATAGATGCCTATGGCATCAAAATATCATCAATCAATCCTGGCTTCAGCCCAGTCACCCCTTCTCATATCCACCTGCTAATCTATAACTGTAACTATGTACCATAGTGAATCACTGAGTACTGTATAGGGGTTTATATAAAAGTAGGAAACTAATGGTGAATGTGAGGAAGAGTAAGGTGATGTTTTTTGAGGAGGCAGAAGCTGAAGTGATTGAGTTTGTAACACCTCTCAGTGTGAGAGAACTAATAGGTAGAGGATGAAGGAAATAAGAGTTTAAATATTCTGAGAACGATATATTTTTATTCAAAAGACTAAATTTGTACAAAATGTGAATTTGAGCATAAAAATTACATATACAGTACACTGCACAGTACAGTATATGTATATACATATCAGTGACTTAGTTCTATGGCAAAGTGCGGCATCATATTACAAGGAAACTCAGCACCAACATAAGTGCCCACTGACTGGGACACACTGTAATTACAGTATGTACCATACTGTATCCTTAGGTACAGTTGGCCAAGAATAAAACTGGTAGCTACAAAACGAGATTTTTCTCCACATACAGTACTGTAATTCTTAGTTAGTTTTTTTACATACTGTACTGAAAGTCTGACTACCAGTAAGAGTTGTGAAAACTTACAATATGAAGGTATAGTACATCATTGTAAATCACTCCCATACCTTCACAAAAGTAATGTAGCATGGATGCCTGTCTCATGTTGGTTAACAGTGAATATTAAGACTAATCATTAAACTTTAAAGCATCTACAAAAGGACCTTAGATCAGGGTTCAGAACCTGGTACTGTACTGTCTACAATTTTAAATAATACAATACTGTACTGTACTTTACTTAAATTTCTTTTAGAAGTAATTGCCTTATGCTTTACCATTAATATAAAATTGTGTGCATGATACATTATTCATTAGAAATTATTATTATTATTATTTTGGACACATTACATTTTGCTTTCAGTACACTGGCAGGATGTAAAATAAAATGCCATCCCTGCCCAAGATCATCAGAGCATCATTGTACTCTTTTTATATAAATAATTCTTTGTAATTAAACATGCTTCAATTGATAAATATAACTGCATTTATATAAAACTTGTAATGCAGTTTAACAGCCAAAAGTAAAAATTGCACCTATTGTACACAAAACCAATGTGATGTCCTGTCCTGAAAACCATACAATCCTCTTTTATCTTAAAATGTGTGGTTTATAGCAGTATAAATAATATAATAGATTTGCATCTTATTAATAACCAATTAATTAATGCAAAAATATTATTTCACAGGCCTTTTGGTACCAAGACGGTTAAAGAAAATGGACACATAAAAGGAACTGGCTGATGGAACGGAATAGAAGTGTAAGTATAGATGTGAAGAGGTGAATGTTGTGTTCATGTACACAATCACCTCACTTTCTCAAGCTTTTCTGTAATTGGTTCCTCTCAATTCTTATTCAATACCACTCATTTCTCAGAAACCTCCATTTTAGGACATTTTAACATTCACCACCACCCCCATTGATTTTGATGTCCTTTCACTGATCCACCAGGCAAACAAGTCTTTATCCTTGAAGACCTAGTGCAGCGAGTTCAGTACCCTACCCGTATTCCAGACTACCTTGGGAACCTAATATTCTGGTCTTGTCTCTGAAGCCCCTTCCACACGAGAGGCAATAAAACTGCGGGCAGACACCGTTACCAATTTTGTGGGTGGGTGGCGGGCACCAGTGGCCAATGGCTGCCAAACTATTTGATCTGGTAACACTGGTAAAAAGCGAGAAAATTTCACTCGGTTGCCTGTGCCCGCTGTCTTTTTGCCTCGTGTGGAATGGGCTTAATTTCTAATTATGCTGTAGAACTTTTTTCTCCATTGGGCTCCCACATTTACCTTTTTTTCATGTTCTGTCCTATCATTTCTGGTAGTATTGCACTGCCATCAGAGAGGATTTTTGGCAGTATTTCAAGGTTTCCAATGGAATTATATTTGCTTCCATGACTGTACTCCCTCATGAATGTGCTGCACACATCACAGAGTTGATCCTCTGTTTTTTTTCCTTTATCCAATACATACAATTCTTGGTTTAATCATACTTGTTCTACAACTGTTGACAAGGTGGCTTTTAAATGGTACCATCATCTTCAAACTAATGAATCTCGTCATTATCATTGTTATCAATATCCCATGCCCCTTTTTCCATAGGTGGGAGATGAATCTTGTACCCTGTATAATTCTGCCAAAATCTGTTTTGTTTCTTTGTCCAGCCAGAAAATCTTTCATCTGTGCAAAGTGCAATGGCATTTCCAATTATTTTTCCTCCCATTTGTTCTGGCACCTCACTAAAAATTTCTCCTGTAACTTTCCTTCCTGATGGTAGTTGTTGTTGTCACATGAGGAAGGTATAATGTTATTCACTCAAAATACCAAACAGCTGTACAGTAACATTAATATTTCTGTTGAGTAGCCTACTTTCCTTTTAGTGAATCAGAAACCATCCAGTGTGTTCCAAGAGGCAAGTAGTTATTTATCTCTAAGGCTTCCAATTAACAACAAATTGTTTGTGTAGTGCTCCTGCCTTTTGCAAAAAAAAAAAAAATGTACTGTATTGGAAAGAATGTTCATGCTCAGCCTAGTATGAGTTCAACTCCCAGCTGTCTGTGGAATTTCTTGTCTTAATTAAAGTACAGTATTCACTAGATTGACCACTGCTATACCAATCAATATCTTGAGCAAAGACAAACTTAATCTCCCCGATCTACTTTTTCTTGACAGTACAGTACTCAATTTCTGGTAATTCACATGTGTATTTATCATAATTATCTTATACTACAGGTTTGACTTTAAAGCAGATGTGCTTAATATAACTGCCTATGTTATTGAAGTAAATTTGTGCAGTTGTATTCCATATTATTGGGGACATCTGGCATCCCTACTTATTGTATGTACTAATGTATATCCATTTGGGATATATGACACAAGCTATCCAAAGCAAATTCTTTAACCCAGGATGGCTAGTTTTGTTTATATACAGTCATTAAATTGTGTCTGGAGAACTGTGAGATGGTCTTTGTTCTAGAAATATGTTTGAAGATTTCATACGGTTTAATTACTATGCATTTATACCACAAGACCCCATGTCATAGCTGGTATTTTGATCCTATACAAAAAAATATATATATATATCGTTACACCTGTGCGATACAAAATTACACCACGAATGAAGGTTTCTTATAACAGATGTGGCCGCAACATACATACTCGGGGACACCACTGTGAAGGCGGTTATCAAAGAACCTTTATTTGTGGTGTCATTTTGTATCGCGCAGAAGGTTAACTGTAGTTTTTTATTTGTTGTGTGTACACTTCTGGTCTGTGTCTGAATGTGTTGAAGCTCCTATAATAGTTCTTGAGATTGAACCATGACAGGTGCTATATTCTATGTAAGTGTCTCTAAAATAGAACTAATGATGAGTTCCTGTTATTCAAAGGAATTCAGTGAATGTATAGTATCAACAAGAGCAGAATGGAGTCACACTGCAGACTTAGACTAGAAATACTGCAACAAAAAGAGATGTGCACTAGACACCAAAAAAGTTTATAGTATGTCCAAATTTATTAACTAGAAACATTTTTGACTAAGTACTGCTATTTCCTCCCAGGAAACTGTATATACCAAAAACAGGAAGTAGGTAGATTGATCAAAACCACTTAAAAGGCTTGAATTTGACATTTTATCGTAAAATAAGTAAAACCGTTACATAAAAGGGAATGTGTGAGGCAATATGGTGACTCAAGATGCTCATGACAATGTACTTCTGGTGTGATGGTTGAGTGAACATAATGAGTGATAAAGTTAGAGGGAGGATAGAGATGATGATGATGAGCTTTAGGGAGGATCAAATGAATGATGAATAAAATTATCAATTCCAAGTGCCTCCTCTTATGGATGCGAGATGATTTTGATAATCAGGAATCTGCCAATATATAATATGTTTACTGACAGTCAAAGAATAAGTAATTAAAAAAGTACATTTAAATGTCCCTGTTCAGAAATTTTCTCTTTGACCAAACTGAACTGTGAGACTGCATTCTGTGGGAACACCATTTATGCCTTTAAATCATATACCATATCCAGGTTGAACAACTTGTATCTTTGGGTTCTCCCGTAATGATTGGTTGTATATGGAGACCAACCTGTACATTGATTATGTTTGGATGACAATGCTCAAGTTAAATGTATATAACATTAAAAGTATGAACAAATGTAATATTGAAGAACTACAAAGTTCTGATGAAAGAGATGAATATGGGTAACATTACAAAAGTAATAATAATAGATCCAGCAGCAGAAACTTCAATAAAAATGTCACTCATAATTGCAGAAATGTCAGCAAGGCAGAGGCCATATACTGTACTCCTCCAATCTGTGGATAAGTAAGTGTTGAGTCTGTTTTTGTTACACTCTGAAGGAATCACAAGCCTCCAAATGACTTGCTACATCTTACCATGAAACTCCATTAACATAAACCCCTGGTGGGCCACTCATTTAAATCAAGGAAATTAGGAGTTAAAATTCATTTAGGAAATTGTGAACACTTTTGTAAAGAGCAGTTTGTTATTCTTCCAATTAATTATTCCAACTATTTCTTTGAAATGCACACAACACTTCAGCTTCTCCCTCTCTATTTGGTAAAATGTCAATCACTGTCACATACAGCCAAGCATTAAAGTTCTGACACAGCTAGATGATGTTTCCAGTTCAATTAGTTAAAACATTATTCAAGGCTTAACATTGAATAAAAGAGACAAACTGTATATACCATGGCCTAGTATTACCTAGATACTTTATAAGGCACACTATAACCAAATTTGTTTTCTATCAAATACATTATTGTAGACTCCATTTCCATGACCGGCCATCACTACTTCACTCAGATTTGAATCTCAAACTACAAATAAACCATACATGATCAATTTACAGTTGCCAAATTCTTTGAAACATTATAACCATCCATAATTTGGGGTTCATACCATGACAAGAAAGATTACAAAAGCTGTACTGTATGTTCTTCATAGATGTGAAGCCAACTCTAGTTCCTATCAGTTTTACTGTTCTATAAAACATAGGATAAATCTGAGACAATGAGCATAAACTATCACAAGTGTCTTGCTTTGGATCTGCATGATATAATGATAACAAATGGACATTTCACACAACTTGCTCCTTCCAGGGAACACCCCAATATTGGGGACCAAGACAAGAAGTCTCCAAGTTAATGTTAACCATTACACACCTCTTACTCTATCATAATTTTTCTTTAACTTACCCTCTCTCTGATATACTAGTCCCTTCACCATTTTCACATCTGAATGTGCTAAAACAGCAATTTCCATCACATTCACCATTATCAACTTTTCCACATTCACTCATGGCAGAGTTTGGTATACCAAGAGAGAGCAAGAAATTAAGATTATGGAGTGTGGTACAACTGATCAAGAGAGTTGTGTGGTGGAGTGTATTACACAAGTCTGGAGTAATTCAATAAAGTTATCACCATTGCTTATACTGGAGGTACGACTTAAGTGAGCGTGGGAGGAGAATCTCAGGGTGTGAGGTGACATCCCCAAGTGCCCGATGTACAGACATGCGGGACAAGTGCAGTAGTGGCGGTACAAAAGATGGACACTGGAAGAACACCACACTTCCAGAGGCATGTCTGAAAACACAATAACAATAAGTACACCCTTTAGCCTTACTCTTGTTTAATAACAAGAAATAAAACTTAAAACATGACAAAATCCAGTCCTATAATATCAACTGAATGAAAAACAGAGATATCCAAAACTTTTAACAACAAATGTGGTTGTCCCATAAGTAACAACTTAGGGAGTTTTGTTTATACAGATTTTAAATAATTTTTATTGTGGAATCAGTGGACTTGATGCCAAGATCTGGTTGGCGAATACTGTTTCCATCATATGAATGTGACAGTACTCGGCACAATAATTTTTAAAAGTATCACCAAGATTCAATTACCACTTAATTTACCTCTGACATGGAGATGTCTTTGTTATTCCAATATCCTATCATAGAGATATATCTATCTATCTATTTATTGCCTGACACCTCAATCCCATTCACCTCATTCTCTGAACCAACCCCTCGCTCCCCATACTGTACAATCCACACGACCGAACCACCTCAAGGTGTTGCTTTTCACACTCACACCACAACACTCTAGATGAGTTCCAAAAAAATTATGTTAAAATTAAAAACTCACCCCACAGCGACAGTCCCCCCACCAGGAGAGTAGCAGCAGGAAAGTAATGTGTCACCATCCAGGCTGTGTCCAGTACTCTCAGGTTGTTGCTCCTCATCTACATTTCCCTGGTCCAGATTCCAGAACCGCAGTACCCTGAGACACATTTTGGTTGTAATTATGAGAGAAAGAAAAGTTAAAAAATCGTGCACTAGGTCCGGGCTGCCTTCTCGATTCCTCCCACCCTATCCGGGTGATTTCTCCAAAATCGCTCTGTTTTACTTACTCCCTACGTTTAAACTATAATGCTTAAGAACTTATATTTTGTTCTGTATTAATTTTGCGGAATTGATAACTTCGGCTAATGCCTACGCATTACCGAGTCGTTATATCCAGATCTCCGGCCAGCTCTGGAGGGTTGACACATGCCTATCCCCGGACAGGAGGGGTTAATAATAAACAAACCTTGCGAACATTTGGAAAGGTGATTAATTTAATGGATAGTGTGACAGTGGTGCAAATTTGAGTTACCGCCCTAACGCTTCCTCTGTTGCCAACGACATCATATATGTTGGCATCAAGATCTTCTAGATCTAGCCGATCTTCATCCTTTTGTTTCTTTATAAGATAGCATGTCATTAGGGCTGGATGACAGTCATTAACTTTTCTTTCTATTGGCTTATCCACTATGAGGTGATGTAAAAGTGGTTTCCAACCATGCCTGATACACGCCATTGAAATCATTCCAGCGCAACGAATATTGAAGTTTCCAAACTTCCTGCAGTGTGAGTAGTGACAGCTGTGTGAGGCAGAGGATGATGATGAGGTGTGGGGATAGGTGGTGGGGTTGCCAGATTCTTCCACTTCACTTTCACTCGTTCCTTCATTTCCACTTGTGAATCAGATTCTCTGTTCATTTTATCGTGAATTTGCTTGTAAAATAGAAGTTCTAACCACGATGCTTCAATACAAACCTGTGAGATGCATGTGCTTTATCGTGAGACAAGATATTGGGTAAACATTAAATATTACCATGGGATTCGAAACTGCGGGATTGAAATGCGCAAGATGAAAGACTACTGTATGGATTTAAAATCAACAGTGACACTATATTTCATATTGTGTTGAAAAATGTGATTCCGACATGTTTTATAACTAAGTCAGAGCGTGAAAATGTACTTAAATATGTAAATAGAGTGTGAAAGTGAATTTTTAGTTGGCTACCCATCCTACAGATGTCCATGTTGTCTTCAAAAGTATATCAGGAGACAGCTAAAGGTTTGTACTTCAATATTCTGTATAATTTATACATGTAGCATAAGTGGTTTACAAGCTATTAGCCTTCAACTGTGTTGTTTACAAAGTCAGCGTGATTACGGGATAAAGGCCCACAAAACAGAGGTGCCAACGCATAGCAATGCCCGCACATTAAGGGTTAACCACAATACATAAATGTGAAACTTACCAAGATTTAGGTCCAGCCTGCAGGATCTTCCCTGTGGCAAGTAATATAAAAATCTCTTTCTTGACTCACCCATCAGCACAGATGGTGACCAGATGGCAGCCATTGGGGGAAAAGCTGACTCCCCTAACAGCTGAGTTGTTCTCCCCAGACATGTAGATCACTGCTGGTGGTGGAGACATATGGCCCAGTACCCTCAGCTGCTCTCCTGTCAATATAATAACAAAAACATTTACTCTCCTATCAACATATCAGGATTATACTGTACTCTCCTGCCAATACAACACTACTTCCCGGTAAACAACAATACTTTACTCTCCTGTCAACACAATATCTATCTATGGCTCTGACGCCTCGTTCCCTCCGGGAACTCCCTCCAAGGGGGTGGCCACGGCAGAAGTGTCTCCAGTTTTCCCTGTTCCAACACTCCCTCCTTACTTGTTCAAACCCTCCTCTGACCCTTACATTTCTCTCCTTCACATACCGGTACTCTTCCACTCTGTTTTGCCATCTAACTGGCGGTCTGCCTCTCACACCACGTCCCACAACTTCACTTCCATACACCTTCTTTACAAACTCTTCACCTTGCATTCTCTGTACATGTCCAAACCATCTTAATGTATTACGCTTCACTTACTCAACCACTCCACACTCAGTACCAATTGCCTTCTCACTCATACCACATCTCTCGTACACACTCTCATTACTTTCTCCATCCCACCTAGACACCCCACATGCTCCTCTCAAGTAGCTCAACACAATAACACGAACAAAAGGAAGGAAAGGAGTATGAATGGAGTGAAGATGGGAAAATAAGAGAAAATAAGAAAAAGTAAGATAATTAATTCACCAAAACAATTAAATATAGATATGAAAAGGAAACTACAAGTATGCAGAGGAGTACAGGTGAAAAAGTATTACTGAATATCAGAACGGACTACTGTAGCCTTAATTATTACAGTAGTTCCGAGAAGAGATGTAGAAAAGCACGAGAGCAAGCAACTACTGTATAAATAAAACAAAAGTAGTAAAGAGAATAAAATAAGGAAAATAAGTTTTGAATGTGGACTTAGCAACTTTAGTAACCAAATGAAGGAGAAAATGGAAAGGAAGGAAACAGCAACATGGCTACAGCCTACTGGACCTAGGCCCTTTAAAAGGTTGGCAACATGAAATAGGGATGACCACAATAAATACATGTGCGCTAAAGGGAGAGGAAGAAAATAAATTACATTGAAGGGAGAAAAACGGATACAAATGAGAGTAAATAAATAGAGCTAAACAGAATAACTGACCAGTGGCTGTATTCCAGACGATGACTCTTGTGTCACACGAGGCTGTGGCTAACATGGCACCATCAGGAGAAAAGGAACAACTCAGCACACTGTTGTAATGACCAGACAGTCGACGGTGTAAGGTGTATTGATCCATGTCCCAAATCAGTACCTGTAATGTTAAATTTGCATAAGTTAAGAGAACATTAAGGCCTGGTCACACGAGTGATAATTTCAGCATCAACCTGGTTGAATCTCGGCAATAATTTCTGAGTTTTTAGTGACAAGCCTGAACACTGGGACTAGACTTAATACAGTATATTTAAAATATCACAAATGCTGGTGCAATGATAAAATTCAATTACATGGGTACGGCACAATGATAAGTACCAAAATAATGACGGTTCTCACCGCAATAGGTAATGTAAACCAAGATAAATAAGCCTAATACTAATTTACATTAGTTTATGGTAGAAATAACTTTCATTCTTTTCTCTCTCAGAACACAGCTTGCCTCAAACTACCTTGCGTAGCCTATCTTTTTTACCTAGAGACTAGACGTGACTACACAACCTTCCTGTGCATTTTTCACTTTGGGAAATATTGATGCTTGAGTTTGTGAGAGAAATGAGGTATTTGTGGAATCCTGCAAAGCCTATAATTATACTATGGTCTATATATTAACATTACAAGAGCTGCAAATTGGTCGTCTCACATGATTAATAAGGCCGATGTGTATGTTGACTCTGTATTATAACGGTCTGCTAATGCTTTGCTTTGTTGATAAAAGTGAAAGGGTGAAAGCGTATTTCCAGCTTTTCAAGATTTATTCTAGAAAATACCCCTCGTATGACCTTACCTGTACATTTACAAAATAGTTTATTATGTTATCTGTTAAAATGTATTTTACTAATAAAGCTGGTATATCTAAACACAGTAACTATCAACTGATACCTATGGGCCTAGCCGTAGCATCGGCTAACTGGTATATGTGCAGTTCTCTCCATCCATTATGTGGGTTTAATAATACCTGAGCTCAGTTCTAAGGAGTGGCATTAGTAGCGTAGTGGTTAGCATGCTGGCTTATACATTGCAAGGTACTGTTCAAGGCTACTTGTATTCATCTTTTTATTATATTTCACAATTTTTTTTTTACTATTTTCACACAACCACATCCCAAAGGATGCCAAGGTTAGACCCAAAGGAAACCCTGGTCTAGGTTAGGTTAGGTCAGGTTGTTTAGTCCGATTTAAAAAAATCATGATTTGGTTAGGTTAGGGAGTAACTCACTCATGCGCCAGTTAATTGAGCCACGGCTACGGCCAGGCCCTCCCAATACCTATATCAACCTATCAAATATATTGCTAAATGTTTCATGTGGTAACTTTACACAGATCCTCCCATGGATAAATTAGTTGGCTACCGATTCCTCAAATCTATGCTACAAGACTATCACTTACTCATACTGTGTATAGTATAGTACTGAGGTCCCCTACTAACCTGGTATGTTGGGAATGCCAAATATCTTACAACAGTATTAAGGTAATAATGAACACAACTGCATGGTGAGGCAGAATGGTGATATATACTGACAATGTGTAATACAATATTTTGGAATACAATAATTAGGCCTTCGTCTCCTGTTTCAAATCCTTTATATGCTTTGAGAGTAAGGAGAAATGAGCATAAGATGAGTAAGAGAAAGAGCAGATGATTAATATAAACAGGAGATTATAGTGGGATGATTAATATAAACAGGAGATTATAGTGGGATGATTAATATAAACAGGAGATTATAGTGGGATGATTAATATAAACAGGAGATTATAGTGGGATGGAACAAGAGAGTGCCAGATGGGGAGACAGACACATAGACCATTAACAGTACAGTTGTTGCTCACCACTAACCTTCTGTCTATCACCAGTGGAGCAGAGATAATGTCCATCAGGTGACCAAGCTACACTCCTCACTGATCCTGGATGTTCCTTCAGTGTTTTGAACATGTTGCCATCATCAAACATATCCCACACCTGTTGGTAATTATCCTGAAGTTAGTCTCATGAAACCATAATTAAAATAATGCAGGTTATGATGCAAGAGGAATATTTATGATCTTCACTAACAACACAATTCCATTTCCATTTACCTTAATTAATTTTTTATTGAAAATATTAAATATAATGGGTTTCTATTGCATGGAGGGAGTTGGTAAATGCCCCACACACCAACCATAGATCTCTCCTTGATTGTAATGCATCTATAGTGTGATGTTTGTTTGTAAGTACAGGTATGCATTTTTCCTTAAAGTAATCATAAGTACAGTACTAAAATGACTATCAATGGGCTGTGTCATATTCATAGAATTCAACAGTGATGGGGAGAGATGATTATTTTCAGGTATAGTACTGTCATTAAGCTGTGCAACTCATCCCTCAAACAATTCCAAGAAACAGGTTACCTTAATATAGTTTACTATGTTTCATTCTTCCCACAGCATGGAAGAATTAGTGGTCTCCAACATAACAAAAGTATATTCTCCCCTTAAGAGTAACAGTCATGAGTAAAGGTGACATTACCTTGATAGTGCAGTCCCTGGAGCCAGAGACGAGTCTGAGGGAGCCATCTGGAGCGAAGGCCAAGCAGGTGACTGGTTTATGGTGGTCTGTCAACTCTAACAACAGCTTTCCTGTGGACCAGTACAATACACTGTTTAGTTTACTGTAAATGTTAAATAATACACTTTGAATGTTGCTTTTTTTCTTTTTTCATAAAGGTTATGATAATTTTTAATGTGTATATGAACCCCGGGTGATGACATATTTCAACACTACCAATGAGAGTGGGGGAACGCAGTTGACCACATAATTCTACAATGCAGTTTTTAAAGTTTGCACACTCCCCAACTGCTTGTTTACATTGTGAGCGGGAGTGCAGGAAAAAAGACTCAAAATACAGAGCTGCCAATGCTCGAGAAGGGGGTAAAGCTGGATATCCTCATCTATCTATAGCTCTGATGCCTTGTTCCCTCTGGGAACTCCCCCCCAAGGCACAACTTCACTTTCATACACCTTTACAAACTCCACACTTTGCATTCTCTCTATATGTCCAAACCATCTCAAGGTATTACGCTTCACTCTCTCAACCACTCCACACTCAATACCAATTGCCTTCTCACTCATACCACATCTCTCATACACACTCTCATTACTTTCTCCTTCCCACATGCTCCTCTCAAGTAACTTATTTCCACAGCACCTATTCTATCCTGATGAGCCCTACTCCATCTCCATGTCCATGTCTCTGATGCATATGTCAGTGTTGGTAGAATTAAACTATTTCGTACGGTAGTCACCTTTTCACTTCCATACTCGCACTTCTACCCTTCATAATTCTCTCCAGTGATCCTATGACCTGTCTACCCCTTACTGCTCTCTCCCTTATTTCTCCTTCCATACTTCCATGTTTACACAGAACTGTACCCAGGTAATTAAACTCCTTCACTTCCTCCATCCTCTCACCCCTCAGAGTTATCTCACACTAAAGTCCCAGTTAGTACACCCACTCTGTACGGTGTAGCAAAGTCAATCATTTCAGTCTCTGCTCTCTCAAATACAATAATTTTACTTTTACTAACATTTACCTTCAGTTTCCTTCGTTTACACACTGACTGAAACTCGTCTACCACTCTCTGTAACTGCCTTTCACTCTCAGCCATCAACACAGTGTCATCCATGAATAAACTTGCCTCCAAGGACCAATTTGCTTCATTCAGCCTCAACTTCACCCCCAGGCCATTCACTTTGGCTTTCATCTCTCATACAACCATCCATATATATATTGAACAGCCATGGTGATACAACACATCCCTGTCTCAGCCCTTCACTAATATTAAAAACTCTAGCTTAGATCACTCTCTTCCCACAAACTTATTTTTTTGCATCTGCATATAAGGCTTTAATGCCTTTCAGCAAAGACCCAACACTATTCTCAACACCTCTGTCAACCCTATCGTATGCCTTCTCCAAGTCCATGAAGGCAGCATACAACTTCATACCCTTCCCAATATATTTCTCCACTACTGATTTTAATGCAAATAACTGGTCCACACATCCTCTACCCTTTCTTAACCCTCCCTGCTCCTCACTAACTTTACTACTTGTTGCTTCAACCAGTCTTTCAGTAAGAACCTTCCCCGGTACACTAAGAAGGCTTATTATTCCCCTATAGCTACCACACTCATTCTTACTCCCCTTTCCCTTATACAAAGGCACATATCCTCATACCTGTATTTAACTGCCTTATGCCCTTAGCAGTGTAAAGTGACCTACAGTAAATGCCAAATACCCAACTTTGCTGTCCCTCTTCCCAATCACTTTTTGTATTATATATCCCTAGCCACTACTATACCATTAATTTCCCAATCAAGCAACCAATCCCCATGACATACCCACCAGTATATGGATCCCATATCCTGATGCGGCCGTTGGTATGTCCAGTTGCTAGAATAAGGTCTTTGGAGTGGTTGAATCGTGTCCAATAATCCCTCTTGACAAGGTCCTTCTCTGGTGTCCCTGTACCAAAGGCCAAACATGTCACTGGGAAAGCAGCATCCAAACTCACACGCTCGTTGAACAGTTGATATCCAAGCCCATCCTGGCTCCCATCCTTGTGTCTGTAAGGTGAGGTTACTATTATATCATCTCATAAAATGTATCCACAACTATAGGTCATTAACACTATCACATGAGGTCAATTTGTGTTTTAATTTAATGTACTTATACATCAGTGGTCTTTCAGTAACTCTACAGTTCTTAAGTAACATTTGCTTATTTTCAGTATCCATGTGGGCAGATTATTACTATATCATTGGTTCTATAATGCTGCACATTCTATGCTCACACCTATACCATCACAAACAATACAAGTTCAGTGTAAATACTGTGGGATAGTGTTATCATTTGTCCTATAGTATTGTTATCAGAATATCAGGTCTACCCTCTGTATTTGCGGGAATATAATTCATAGTCTGCTCCTGAATGTCAATATAATTATGAACAAAATACGGACTCCGTTACTTATTCTGTTAAATTAACAAAAGTCTTGTCAAAAACAATCTGTTGAAAATAATTACAGTTAGTTACACTATTGGTTTTTACTTTCCCATTATGTAATCACCAAAATAAGGTAGGCTATCTGTCTAATCTAGTGTAGCCTACTGTATAGCTCTGATGCCACTCTCCCTCCGGGGACTCCCCCAACTGTTGGGAGTGGCCCAGTGTCCTTGACGAGGCCATAGCTTGGACAGGATTTTTCTATTTGGCTCACCTGTCTTGTACCACAATGGAGGAAAAAATAGGAGTGAGTGACTGCATGCAAAACAATGCCCCAGACTAGTGAACCAAATACGTTAACTATAATTATAATTCAAAGAGAAATAAAGTCAAAAGTGAAAATTAAAAAGCTACTCTAGTGAAAAAAATTAAAGAATGAAAAATAAAGAACGTGAAAACTAGACCCTCATCTGGAACTTAATAGGCTACTTGTACTTTACTTAGCAGCTCTAAGGTATATACTCACGTTTCCAAATTAATCAAACTCAGCACACTGTGTCAGCATGTAACAAAAATGAAAAGCTCGTTACAAGGTATGTAAAATCGTGATACATAATTTCTGACCAGGGTGTATTAGACCTAGAGCCAATTCCACAGTGGTTTGTTTTGGTTTGCAAGCACCATAACAAATGAAACTGAACTGTGTAAATGACTCCCGAGTAAATTATTGGATTAATTTGATGATTCCACCGTCAAACTTTGGTAAAAATGCAACTACCTGACAGATTTTGTGGATATGAATACTGAGTTTGTTGGATATACAGTAATTATGACTGACAAGTGTTGTTGGGGAGGATTACAAATTAATATCACTGGAATCAGCCCCTTTATAGCTAGAGCTGCTAGACGCAGGCCATGCTCTTAATAGTTAATACATATTATATATTAATATATAGATCTGTAACTGCAGAAATTTGCCGTATATCTTGATCATTAAAGCAGTCACTAATATACTTTTACAAGAAATGCAGGTATTGACGGAAGAGGAAAGGGAGCTCGTAGACCTTCTGGTCAGAAGTTATGTATCACGAGTGTAGGCTACATGTATGTAGAACTGAATAGGCTTATACCCAATGTACAGTAGCCTACAATATTTAAATTTTTATTGTACTGTGGTACTTAATGTTTCACGAATATTTTGCACTGATACTTTGGGGATCTATAGATAACATATCCAAGATGAAATCGCAAAAAATTGTAAGATAACTACGGCTGGATGAGAGTACTGGATCCACAAATACTGTATCTATAGATACTATTTGCTCCTGATGCAAGTAGCCTGGCTACTCCAACACTTACACCTCTATTGACAAGATTAACTTAACGCAGGAGTAGTATTTATCTACTCTGGATGTAGGTTACGCATGGCTACTCAACATTTACACCTCTCCACAACGTTAACTTAACGCAGAAGTATTTATTTACTCTGGGTATAAGCATGTTGGTGTAAATTACGCCTGGTTACTCCGTGAATGTGGGAGGGGATGGGGAAGAGAAGTGATGGTAACATTTACAACACTATCTACAACATTAACTAACGCTGGAGTATGGAAGAGTAGCCTAGCTCTGTGAGGTGATATGACGTCGGTCTGCCAATCACAGTTATTAATGCATCGACCAATCACAGGGTAGAGTTCGACTCCAGTCAATCAAATCACAAACTGATTTAGAACTCACATCAAATGTGACATCATAAATAAGTATTGAGTGACGAAGAGAACTTTTCCTTGAAGAAATAATTTAATAATATCCTCTTTTCTCTCTTTAATTATTGTACCATCATATATGTATAATGTAGGCCTACAAGTTTATTATAGAACATACATTTGACACTTTATTGTATCATCATACATTTACTATTAGTCTACTACAACAGGTTTGGCATCATAATCTTAATACCTCGCACTCTGTCGCCTGAGTGGAGGGGGAAGGCTAAACTCCTAATGTGTACATTGAGAAGAGGTCAGATGGTACACATGTGATCCAGTTGGGAGTATGTTTATGTCCGCATTTTTCAGGGATATAATCTCCATATGAAATTTGAGATCAACTTATTTCTACAAACATAAGCTATGGAAAGAGATCCCACACTCGTATACTAAGGTAGCCTAGCCTGTATCCAGGCATAGTTTGGTGAAATGAATAATCCTCCTTCAATTTCCCCTAAAGTCATGTTGTAATTAACTGTACCCACTACCCAACTTAATTTCTCTAGCTTCTCAAACCACTCACCCCACTGACTGGCGTCTGCTTGGCGGCTCTATTTATTTACGTCTCAGTACAATGTTGCCACACTTCCCTTCACCTTGGTAAGGCTACCCTCGTCCCTCTTACCCATAAACAATTACAAATTAATACATAATGGATAAACTAGCAAATTTATGTGATACCACAGTTCACGCGTCTGTGAAAGTCTTATTGCATGTGGGTTAATGTATGTACAGTTGTCCACACATGAAGCTGGTATGCCTATAGTTACTTGAGGAAGCTACAAAAGAAAGGAAAGTGAAAAAAATATAGTTTGTTGACGGGCAGACAGTAAAATATTGTTACTATGCTTGTCAGCAAACTATAACTTTTGCTCACTTTCCTTCCTGTTGTAGGTATCTCATAAATAGCGAGGCGTACCAGATTCAAGTGTGGGCAACTGTACAATTGTGTACACCCAGTTATATAAATACCGATACCAGCAAGTCATAGTCATATTGTGTACTAAATGTACCAATTACCCGTGTATGTCTTACAGGCTTTACGTTAATAAAATCACATTAATTCCTGACTAGAGTGTGAGGAGTAGAGAGCTTCGAATCGTCTGACGTCTAGTATTGCTCATTTCCCCACTCATCAGCAGTGCACATTGTAGAGGCTGAGTTCGAATGCAGGGTATGTGTGTGTGTGTGTGTGGAGCCTGCTGTTAGTCTCTGGTCCGGGATTACGTATCACGAGTGTACCTTATCCCTCCTGTTCCATTATGAGTTTTTTTGAGGATGCTCATGAATCGTTAATATACTTTCGTTCTACTTTGGTGTTTACATTCAAATTGAAGAGCTACGGATTCCTCTATATTTGCCATGTCAGAAAACAGACCAGTACAGTTCTCTCAGTATACGAGTTGGAGGAGTCTTATTAGGATGAAATGGCCAAGGTGTGACATTTAGGTGGTCGAGTGAGGATGTGGCAACATTGTGTTGGTTCCAAGGTCGTTCTTTAGTACTGCCTACATCCGTCTGTCTATTTATTTATTATTTGTGGTGTTTGTTTTTCTCATGTCACTTACGCGTGTGTGAACGTTATAATTATGTACATACAAGTAGTCAAATTACAAAGGTATACATATTTCTTTAAAATTATATAATGTATTACATTACGGACATTATTATATACAGCCTCACAAGTACACTAAACTAAGAATGTTAATTTACAACGTGCCAAATTACCAAAATATCCGGGGACAAAACGTGTAGGCCTATCATATAGACAACTATATTTATGCCTGACGAGTAGCCTATACGAGAAAAATTAACTCGGTAGATCAACCATGAATGATAAGTTGAAGAGAAGTTTTGCAACTCCAGCAACCAGTGATGTTAATAATAATAATTACACTGCACCCACTAAGACAAGACTCTTAAACTGGGAGTAACCATGTAACCTTTAAAGTCGTCTGTTCAAGGGGAAGCGAGGGTCTCAGAACTGCATGTCTCCTCCTCCCCCTTCCCTTCTTTTGTGATTGTCATTTTGTATCTCCCCTTCTGTTTACGTGTTTCCAGCCTTATGAGGGTCCGAACTCAATAAGCTGTAACCAAGTATTCCTTCCTTCCTTCCTTTACTTACTTACTTCTTCACCCTAGTGGCTGCCTGTCTGCCAAAATAATGACTGGCTCGGTGTATACTAGTCTGAGTCTGGCTATGGTATTACAGAGTACAAGGTCTACAAGGTGAAATATAAGTATTATATCATTATTACGGTACTATGGTCCACTTTTTCCAGGGTTACGATAGGGTAACAGGCTTAGCTCTAGGAATAAGTAACTGTCCTGTATTTACAGGCAGCAAAATAGTGTCTCCACATCTGCCACGTCATAAAGTACAGTATGGAAATATTATATAAGCTTCACAGGCTCGTTAAATGAAAATACATTATTTTACTAATTTGCCCCATGGATATTGTATTTTGTATGTTGTGCATGTGTTGATTCGATGCTTATCCTTTATAATTATCATCCTTCAAGAAACACTGTGAGGCGACACGACTTTTGCCGCAGACTGTGTAACCAGAATGTCAACAAAAAGCTGACTTATAACATGTAATTTTATCTGACACAACAGAGGCTGGGAACTATAGAGTGATTGATACTGGGAAACTTGCGTCATTGATGGCCACGTGGGTCCAAATCCGATTATCTTATTTGTGTACCCTCGTTGCCAGAAAAACTGTCTATGAACATGAGGGTAACTTGAGTAAACATGTGACATATCCTGAGTTATCCTCTAGCAGTGAGCTACATTAATAATTCCTATGAATAACTTTTTGGGGAAATGAGCGGGGAAGAAATTAATATCAATTTTTTGTTTCAAGTTTGCCATGTAGGCTATCACTAAAAAAATTGTTTACTTATACCCTGAAGGTTTCTTCCATCTAACCTAAACTTGATCAATGCATCAGATAAAGTTTGGTTTACTTCCTCCTCTGAAAATCCTTCCTGTTTAGACCAGGTCCCATCATAACAACGAATGCCTTCTGCCTTCCTCTTTACACTTCCGTCTCAACACACCACTATACACGCTGATGGATTCCAAGGATGCAATGTAGGCCTACAGTCGTGGACAGTAATTGTCATCCACACAGAGGTGCCTCTCGTATAAGTATTTGACAGCTTCATTCTATTCGTTAGCTAGTAATTTTTAAATTAATACGTTAAACAATATCTTCTAATTTACCACAAGGACACTCACTATTCAAAACACTAACATCACATCTGAACGTTAGGCATCACATCTGTATATTATTAGTCAGCAATTTCTCTAAGTTATCCATATGTTTACTAAAATCTTATGTCCACCACTGTACATGCCTTTGGGAAATATCTAGCAGAGAGAGAGAGAGAGAGAGAGAGAGAGAGAGAGAGAGAGAGAGAGAGAGAGTGTGTGTGTGGTTGTGTGTGTGCTGCCTAGGTCATGACACACGTGAGACAAGTTGTATCATTATGAACCAAGCTGCGTAGTGGTGGTGGTGGGTCATTGTGTACAAAGTCTAAATACACTGACTAGAGAGTGCTGGCAACTAGTTCACATTCATAACCTTACAAAGTTTTTACGACGAGCTATAAGAGAGAGAGAGAGAGAGAGAGAGAGAATATCAAATCAACAAATTTAATCTTGTACTATATAATTAATCGTACTACAGCAGACGGGACACACACCGCCTCCATCACCACCATATCCACATCACTAACATCAGTATGACATACTGTACACTATCGATAACATATGTACGCGCACGCACGCACGCACACACATCACCATGCAACACTCCCTTCACACTACCAATACAACAGATTACTAAACATCAACACTCCTTCACCTCTCTCTCTCAGCCACAATACAGAACATACTCATGCTCTAAGTATATAAGAAGAAGAGATAAGGCCCAACTCATGCTATGAGAATATAGTATTAAGACTTACTTTAGCGTCCTGTTGTATCTACAGTCGTGATAAGCGGGGAGTAAAATAAAGCGTTAATACAAGTCTTGGCAAATTAAACAAAATATTTCAAATAATGACGAGCGAGCCGCTAGAGTTTTATCCCTTTCATTTTTTAGTGTATATTTGTCGAGACAAGTCTTTTTAAATCAAATTCCCACATTAGTAGGTGAAAATGTTTTATTATTCCAGCAGTTTCGTCTACTAATGTGAGTGTTTAATAAGTTCATCGTGGTCACGCACGTGTGATTTCTCCAACATTAGAGACAAATCTTACTTACCGCTCAAGTTCTGGTCAAAAAAATATTATCAGGCCATGACTACTGAAGGGTAAATATATAATGTTATACAACATACTTGGCTGACTTGCACATTGATGTACGAGTGTCAGTCACCTCATTACTCTCAATGTGACAGGCCAAATGAGTTCGTTCCCATCACGTGGGGTTGACTATGGTCAAGATTATATCATATGATGAATAATATATACTAATACATAATTATACCTTTACGTACCATGTTGGTGTATTTGTCTAATGTGACAAATGACTGTATTGTACACTACAAGAAACACACTCAAAGGATGAAAAGGATATAGCTTTAGTAACATTCTCCATATTAATTAATGCATTACTCTGCACTGTTAGTACATATTGTATACATCCACTATTATTATATGGGGGACATATAATAAAACCAAGAGAATATAAAACAATAAAAATAGGTCTACCGTACTGTATAATATAATTACTCCATACAAAACTATAATAATATAACTGAACCAACTTTGTTATCCATTCAAACCTAATTAAAAAAGTCTCACCTGTCTTATCCCACAAAAAACTTGCTAATCTCAACTGACTTACTGCCCCCCCGGCCCCCCCTCAAACCTAAGCTAACCTTGCCTAACCTATCGAAAACTTGAGCCGACCTATCCACAAAATTATTACTCAGAAACGTATAACAAATCTCAGCCGACCTATCCCACCCAAACCTAACCTAACCTCACTTCGCCTATCGCTAACCTGAGTAGAACTATTCCCTAAATTTGAGTTAGTATCATTCTCGAGTACTCACAGGCAGTTCTTGTAGCTGTTCCAGGGTAGGATGACCACCTTCCGGAAACCGCACGACCAGGCGAACCTCGACTCGTCTGGGGCGAACGCACACGACCACGATTCCCCTCCAGGCTGGTAGTTGTTGGCTCCTTCACGACCCGTTAAGAGTTCCCCAATCACACTCACCGTACCTGTACACAGAAGAAACATATATTGTACATCTACGGAAACGTCTGTCTGGAAAAAGAAAAACAAAACAAAAAAGACCCCCTGAAACGTACCCTTCATCAAATGAATTGGGTACGACTAGGCTAAACAAGAGGCTAGCCTATGCCTCAAATATACAAATATACCGTCTGCCGTCCGTTCAATGTTTTCAAGTATATTACAACAATAACATATTCGCTTTCCCGTACAGTCGGCGGCAAAAGTCCTGTTGCCTAACTTGCTTCACCGAGCCACGCGATGTTCATAGACTCGAGATTATTTAGTGTAGAAAACGTGCATATTTTTCGAGTCCATGAACACTGCATGTCTCGGTGAAACAGGTGATTCAGAGGCGACACGACTTCTGCCGCCGACTGTACGGTACAATAATAAATGGATAACAAACAGGTAAAGGGAAGAACCAAAACCTATGTCCACGATTGTACAGTACAGCTCCGGACAAAACTCTCATATTGGTTGGCAGCATTTGGCATCTCTGAATTTTGAGAGAAGCACAAACTACTGTACACTGGCTCTAAGTATATTATCATACGTACCGGTATATAATATTATACAGGACCTCCAGCTGATAGCACACACACACTGAATATTAATATTTAGTGAAGAATCTCCCATAACTCCAACCCACATCAGTCCATCAGATGCCAAATGCTGCCAAACTAGTCTAGTGTTGTCTAGAGTTGAACATGCATCCCTCTTCACACACCTCCAGATAGGCTAATGGAAACTGTAACACAACACCAAACATGTCACAACTAATAAACTTTATTATCCATCATTCCTAATGATCTTGACCCTACTCTCTCTCTCTGTCTGTCTCTGTCTCTCTCTCATCGTATACCGTATCTATTGCCTGTGTCACCATCATAACTCCATATATTCCATAAAAATTTAGTTTTCTGCCCTTAAATCTACGAGTTAACAGTTTTAATGTCAAACTTAGCCTCAGTACAGTTCTTTTATTTGGAGTCCAACTGTAATTTCTATACAATAGCGTATTATAAAACATATTATAACCACACTATAAAACATAACCACTGTAAAACCACTATACAATTCACATTACAACCAATACTGGAAGCCGAAACAATTCCCGTTTATGACGTTCGAACACATCTCAGCTGTAGCCATAATAAAATAATAAAATGTACAGATTAGCGTAGGTATATCATTAGTACCTGTAACAGATAACTGACTTTGTTGCAAGTGTCAAACAGTACATATTATATTTTAGTAAAGTCAAAGTAGGCTATATTGTGTTAATCGCCTCACTGGTTTGTCTGGTATGTCTTACAACCTAGAGACTCTATATAGGGTCTCTATTACAACCTATAGGCTATAATTATATAGCCTACTCCGTCGTAAGCAATCCAAGGTCATATTATGAGAACTGATCACGAAAAGAAATTATAAGAAGAATTGAATGTAAAAATAGTATAAAAACGCTAGGTGAAAAAAAAAGTAAAAATTGAAAAAAAAAAAAATTGTTTACGAAGAATTTATTCCAGACAGTGGTCTCCGAAACGGTCTGGCAGAAATATTTCGTCTACCATCATTGTTTTTTTGTTTTTTTGAATAATATTGTTGGCAAGGGTATGGACACCGATAAAAATATTTGTGATATAAAAAAACACAAGTATAGGCTAGTCGCTGCAAATCTGATACGGTCAAAAGACAATCAAGTCACGTTTTAATCCCATTCTCAAATTTACAATAATATACTAAAACGAAGACCAAGAGTGAAAACATAGTTATGATCGTAAGCCTAAAAACATGCCATGAACAGTTTGTGCGTGGCGCAGATTACTACTCTACAGTGCTACAGCAGCTACACCATTGAATCTACCGTTGAGTTACATCACTATCAAACCACAAGTAGCAGCAGTAGGCTAACACTCTGCCTCATCAATTGTCAATTATTTTCACCCAGCATGAATGAAAATCAGGTTTTATACAGTGGTTAGGACTCGACCCGAATACCAGATGGTTGCTTCATTATTTTCCTCTTATGCGGTACCACCGTACTACCACGCATAGCTCCAGAGAGCAGTGTGTGTGTGTGTGGTCACGTAGGCTCCACCCGACACACCATAGCAGTGTAGCACAGTGGGTAGAGCGATGTAATGCAGACGGTAGACCAAATATGATATATTTGGTCCGCATTACATCGCTCTACCTACTGCCACATGCATTTTGGTGACAAAATAAGGGTATTATCTTTAAATGTCGGTGTAGCTGGCAAGAACGACCAGATCGTAAAAAAAATAAAAAATAACGGACTTTATCTGACATTTATAAATTATATTATATAAAGTCCACGTAATTTTTTTTTTACGATCTGATCGTTCTTGCTAGCTATACCGACATTTAAAGATAATACGCCTTATTTTGTCACCAAAATGCATTGTAATTAGTGAATGACGGTATATAGTCTAGCTTCTCTTTCCAGATAATGACGTGTGTGAACAAGGAGTTATCTTGTGCGGCAGAAAGGAAATAACACCTTGAAGATCCACTGCCTTGATCTAATATTCTAAAGGGACATGAGAACACACAACCTCTCGTTGCTTCATTCAATAGTCACGGGGCCTAGCAAGTCATGGAATTTTAATAGCCGAAACCCAAGGTGGAGACGTAAACACACACACACAATAGTAGACAGAGGGGAGGGGTGGGGGGTAAAGGAGCTACAACGAGCCTGAATGACTGCCAACTCACCTTACGTAAGAACATCGCCAATCGATTACAAAATATACCCAACACTATAGATCCTGACTCCTTATCTCACACAAGTTTCATCACGTACATACGTCGTCTTATCTCGCCTCTCCCTTTTTCTAGATACTCACTTGTATCAGTTGACATGCCCATAGACCACTAAACAATTCAGTAGGTTCATTTATTTTAGGAAGTAATACGCTCCGGACAAATTGTATCCTATTTTTGACCCTACAAACATTGTTCTGTAACACACACCGTGATACACACCTATTGTAGTCGAATGAGGAGGAATTGTTTTCAGACACAGTTTAGACATGAGGAATTAGTGGCTCTACATTACAAAATAATTTATAGTTTCAGAAAGTTCTTAGTACCGACATTAACCAGTAATTTATTTTCTATAATGTATAATACCTGTTCTTGTACTTTGGCACCATTATTATTTTCCCATGAAGTTTAATATTATTAATTAAGGTTTTTAAATTGGGAGTCAGTCTCTCTCTCTCTCTCTCCACGTCCTTCCTCTCCTCGTCCCTTTCTTCATTTTCATTCAATCATTTCTATTTTCCCAATAAGCCTACACATTTCCATACATAAATAGCCCACGTCATGGTGATACGGCCTTCTGTATCTTTGGTTACATTTTATTGGGTATAGTTTTATAATTATTACTACATAAAATCTGGTCCTCATATCCTACCTGTTTACCATCAACATTAGGCCATTTGTTTATTTAACTCACCATTGGCTTCTCTGAAAGAGGCTTCTGTAAATTCCATCGATTTGTATCTAGCTACCAATGCACTGACAATCACTTCTAATATAAAGATGAAAGAATGGGAATGGGTTTGTCCGTGAGCCAGTCAGTGACGTTACACACGCTCCTCACCAATGCCAGACAGTAACTGACGACTGAGTGAGTGGGAGACTCTCACTGGGAGTGACTGGCTGCCTGGCTGGTCTGACTGCCTACAGCCGACTTGGAGTGAGTCACACTGAACTGAGTCCGTGAGATCTTGCCAATGAGGGTCGTAGTCGTGGGGGACTGGGTTCGTACAGTCAGCAGCAAAAGTCCTGTCGCCTCACCTGCTTCACCGACTTTTGCCGCCGACTGTACCTGCCTAGCCTATTTTGGACCTCGTGGCTCGTGGGGTGTTGCAAATTTAATTCCGGGTTTATATAAGTTTGACCACTTCCTGTAGTTAACGTATTCGAATTCCTGATTTTTTTATTATTTTCCCACGGGCAATAGGTTACATAAATAAATTATATATAAATACGGCGATACTGGTAGCCCAGCACAACGATAAAATAATCTGGCTACATAATACATGTGTAAATTTAAACTGCCGACATCAACTCAGGAGAAACTGTAAGGAGATGATCAACAGTGTGGGTGTTGGCTCACAGCACCACTACGCAGGAACAACAATAGGGGTCTTTTGTGTGTGTGTGTGTGTGTGTGTGTGTGTGTGTGTGTGTGTTATCCTACCCATAATGCACCGATTCCCTTCGAATTATAGCCTTGCATGTTTCCTGTGTTTATAAGCTGAAGACAAAGTATCTGCTTGTGTAAAATGTTTGGCGAAATTTGTCTAGGATTGCATTACAATGTCATAATACCGGGACTGAAAATGTGCCAAGAAATTTTATGAGGGAGCCTGTTCACTTTTGTCAGGTAATATAGCTACTGCGTTGTAGAACTCTACCATAATCTTTGTACACACACTTGCCACCAAGGTCATGTCAAATTGGCCAGAACAACCGTGGTCTTAAAGTTCTGTTGGTGCTCCTCTGGTGTGATGATGAGCTCAAGAAGACAAAGCTATTGTAAATGAGATATGATTTATGAATACATTCACTTGACTGTAAACCTGAAACTGACGGTCAGAAGAAACAATCACATCTCCTTCATGAAACAGTTCTCCCACTTCACATCATACCAGAGGCGACATAACTTTAGACTGCGATTGTACACCTTTTGCAAGATACTATAAAAATCATCCTTGTATAACCACACAAGAACGCCAAGGTCTACGTGATCTGTGAACCGTGAAGTAGCTACAAGTGTACAATCTAACACAAGCAGTCAAGCAGACAGTGGAGGGCCCAGGAGGGAGTGGGAGATGTTCAGGGATGAATTTCTTTTCTTCTCAAAAAATAAGTTTACAGTACGGTAACTCAAATGACTCAATGGAGATTAAAGATTTCGGCAATTATGTTGTGTTAAATACTCAACTACAGAACTTGATGGGAGAATACGGAACTCGACTAGGCTATATCATAATGTCTGCACACATAAACACACCAAAGTATCGTACTATTAATTCTGCTCATATACAGAATAACTAAGATAGCTTATTCCCTGATAGAGTTTGGAAGAATCTGTAACTCCTATTTTGACCATAAGAGTGTACGTGTGTAAAGGGAGAAGTAAGAAGCATATGTGCTATAATTAAAGACCTTAGTAACACCACAAAGAAAGAAACAGGATGAACAGGAAATATGAAGGAAAAAGAAGGAAGGGTGGGACAGATGGTAAGGAAAGGGATTGGCTCAGTTCGGAAGGGGCGCCAAACCCCATAAATATGAACAGGAAGCATTAAGTCAACAGAAGGAAACATAAGGTAGGACAGCAGAAGTGAAGAAAGGAATTGGCTCGGTTCGGAAGTGATGCAAAAACTCATAAACATAAAGAGCTAGGCCTATCCAAGGTCTAATTAGACCTTGGGCCTATCTATAGTTTTCTATTCCTTACGTCTAATCCTAACCACAAGAATATATCCTTTAATGTTTGTAACCTAAATCTAACAAGCCATTGCTATTTGTTTACATGTAAAACTTTAAAAATACGCCAACTCACGTCACAAGAAAACTCCCACTGTAATTAAGAGTCAATGAGGCATATATGTGTCGCCCAGGAACTAAATTAATTAACCTTGCTACAATTTTCAACCACGGTGTTTATCTCGGGCCGACCATAACCAACACATGCACTGACCTACTGAAACACACCCTTGGCCTACTAATATCTTATCCCAATTAATGTAAAGTTGTGTTGTGTATAAAAATCAACTTATTCTAACCTCCCTTTATGAAAAAAAACACACCTTGACATGAAACATTCTTATAAACCACCTTGATGCTACACCCACACCCTCAAGACCCATATTGGTTCAACATAATAATAATACAAAATATCTCGCCCTGGTCCAACACTACCCACGCGGGATTCGATAATATCCACCCCTTTTTACTGTATATACTTTTTATTTTTATTCCAAACCACTAGGACGTAAGGGGTAAATGAGTCTCTCCGTTCTACAGTAGGCTAGGCTATACACGGGCCTTAAAAAACAGTGTCGTAGTGTACCCCACAGGATCGTATACCAACAACATATGTAGCTTTTTAAACATTAATAATTTGGTATTCCCAATGGCAGGTAACGGAGGTAGGTTACTGGATTATTTGGCCTTCACACGTGTTCGATGTTCAGTTGCAACATGTTATCCTTCTGGGTTTATTCTATACCATAATACTGTTTACGGAATATTCTGACCCACCGTACAGTCGGCGGCAAAAGTCCTGTCGCCTCACTTGCTTCACCGAGGCAGGTGATTTTCATAGACTCGAGATTTTAGGGTGTAGAAAACGTGCGTATTTCTCGAGTCCATGAACACTGCCTGTCTCGGTGAAGCAAGTGAGGCGACAGGACTTCTGCCGCCGACTATACAGTACGGTAACGGTTAAATACTTCATTGACAAATGGGAGACCTAGGAAAAATTGTGACATCTAGATTACTACTTGTGTTGATTTACACTGGATTCTTTTGGCAAAGTTTAGCAATACTTTTTAATGGGATGTAAGCAGGTTCTAATCTATCAAAACAACTGTTATTAGAGTGAATAAACACAAGGGTTGAAAACGTTGAAATTAAATATATTTGAGTCACATTTATATGCATCGAAATTTATGACAGCAACTGTACAATACAAATATAGCCAACAAGTACCGCAGATCAGGGCACACGTCCAAGTTTACTGTTAAATTCGGCTTTCTGTATCATATGATACCCTCGTCTTGCACACACACTACCAAGGCCAAGAGATATACTAGGTCGGGACACTAACCCCCCCATACAGGGTATCAATTTCAGGGGGAGGAGCTTACTACCCTTTCCAGTCCGTCACAGACCATAGAAGGAAAACGAGAGATTGAAGTAGACATTAGAGGGTGAACAAAAATATTTGCCAGGAAATCTGTTGAGAACTTGAGAGATAATTATATTTTGTATTTGGAATTCGGAGAGAGAGAGAGAGAGAGAGATGCATTAGAAGAAATTGACACATAAACATTATATAAACAATTCATACAGATACACTATATATAACAATAAGTCATATGCGTATTAACAAGTGTCTGTTAATAAAAATACTATTAATAATAAAAGTAAGAATAGTAATAGAAGAGAATCAAACAGGCAGAATAACAAGAGAGAAAGAGAGAAATTGTGTATGTGTGGATGTGCAGAGAGAGAGAGAGAGTGGGTGTGTAGAGAGAAGAGAGTGAAGGAAAATCTGATAATTATCCCATGGGAACAGAGTCACATGGCTTTAATTCCTATTAATGATTTTGAAATACCGCCCTACACTGTATATCCATTTGAAAGCAGAGCGGGAAACCTTCACTGATGGACAGCCAATAGTCAACTTCCCTTTTACCTACGTCACAGATTCACTCGCCCTCCTGGTGGGAGGTGAGGAGCGCGAGTGTCCTGACCTGTATATCTCTTGGCCTTGCACACTACAGTATTTGGAACCTCCCCACCACCATCTGCATCATGATACTCCCGTCTCACACAACCCTTGAACCCAACTTGATACACACAGACACACACACTCTCGTGACTAGTCCATTGGAACCTTACCAAAATAATCAATCTTTACCCTCATCTCCCCTAACATAGCCTAGTCACTATTTTTATTATGGGCGAAGCAACAGCAAGATCAAAGTTACGCACTCAGGGCTGTAACTAGAAATATGAATATCCAATAATCTTGATTCAAGCCTATTGAAGGACAGAATTAAGGTTCAAGTTAAGGGAAATACAGATAACAGTCAGTCCATACAGTTATTCCACTGCAGTCAATAGTACTTATATAGGACCATCTAAACCACTCCATACAACACAACATAATAAAAAATAATTGCCCTCACCCTAACCCACCCATCTACACCATAGTTTTGTAAACACTCTACCTTTTGTTCCCCCGCCACCACAGTACTATACACGTGATCATAAAAAACACTAGTACGGTACTGCGCAGGGAGGTGTAATCTGTTGGCTACACTTATATACTGTATCTCTTTATAACACCTTCTGGCTCGTCACTCAGGATTTGAACATTAAATTTAATCTCAAGAGATGAATCATACTTTTAATAATTCTTTGCAATATTGTACTGAATTGATACAACTGAACGGATTGATCTATCATCCTTAAAGATTGTAGGCGTACCAATATTTCGTATTCATAAAACACGAGGGAATGTATTTTGGCTTCACCATCAAAGATTTTATATCTTAGGAAGAGCTTAGGCAAGTACTGTTCTACACTATTTTTCCACACTCAATATAGTGTGTGTGTGTGTGTGTGTGTGTGTGTGTGTGTGTGTCGGAGGAAAGGATAGTACAACGGTGGTCTAAAGTTCTGTCTCTCTGGTATAAAGATGTAGGCTACTTTGATAATAATGTTAACGCGACTACTTTTTTCCTTTGTAATCCATTAAAATAAGAGTCAAAAGAATCACATCTTGATTCTTCTCAAAGATCACTTATCATAACAGAGAGGCGACACAACTTTAGACATCGGCTGTACACACACATACACACCAAGAAACCCTGAGAATCAATATACTGCACTGCGTTATTGATGACATGCCGCCAACCTTGCCTCGGACTGGCTGCCTCAAACACACAACCCCATTCTCCTACCGCTCATTGGTCGAGACGGGACACACCCATGCCAGCAAGCCACTCACAGGGCTGAAATAAGGTACAGCCACCTATCAAAAATATTGTCACTTATCTGCCAAGTCATGAACCACATTATAATGGTACCGTGTGAATTAGAGGTTTGTAAACGTAATTTTGTCAGATGGACGTAAATTATTTTGTATGGTGAATGTGTTTGTTCGACGTTATCCTTTATAGATCTAATTATGTGTTGCCAAGTGGACACAGAAGTCATAACTAAGAATATACCATGGATTATAGACAAAATATTGTAAAGTTTATACACCTCATACACGCCATTGGGTCACCTACTATATTTATAGAGTTTTACAAAGAGAGAGGGAGAGAAAGAGAGAGGAAATCAATACCCAGCAGAGTTACCAAGTCCAAGTCTGCGATAACTATCCAAAACAATGATGAGTAGTTTTGTGGTTCACTTTCAGGAATTTCAAGGACTGGGTTTTACTAATGGTTTTCTCAAACTTCGACTAAACAAAAGCCATAAAAGCTTGACAAGAACGTTATATATTTTACTGGCTGCGAGCCAATGGTATAATAATAATTATTATAAGAGGACTCCGGCCCCCCACCGTCGTCCAAAGGAGTTTTGGGACATATTTAGTAACAATAATCCTATTTGAACAGAAGAAAATCCCAAACCAGATTAAGGATTGGCCCCACTTTGGCCTCCATGAATGGAAGAAGACTCATTTACGTCACTGCTGTGAGCAAATGTTTGGAAGGACTGGCCCGGGGGGTTGTATTACGGTAAATACGTGACAGTTGGAAGCTTCGACTACAGTACACGAGAATGGTATTTTCTCAAAGTCAATGTCAGGAACAAACACGACACGCAGCTTTTTGTAAGAAGTTGCTTCACAGGTAAAAACGGTCAATAAGATTAATTATTATTCATGAAAACAGTGGATCTTCATGAAGTAGATGGACATTCTTAATATATTATACAGTGTAACATTATCGCGGAAGTGCGACACAACAAAACACCTTGCAGCAAGCTGTACTGTACAGTCGGCGGCAAAAGTCATGTCGCCTCACTTGCTTCACCGAGGCACGCGATGTTCATAAACTCGAGATTATTAGGTGTAGAAAACATGTGTATTTCTCGAGTCCATGAACACTTTGCGTCTCAGTGAAGCAAGTGAGGCGACAGGACTTTTGCCGCCGACTGTACATTCTTTCCTCCTTGGTATCGTCAAGGTTCAAATTCTGTCACCACAATGATGGAACGGTGAACTTTGAAAATAATGTGAATGAGACATGATTGTTTCTTCTAACATATATTTTCATGTTTACAAACACAGATAAAAAACAATCCTATCTTATTCACGACAATATTCTCTTAGTTCCCCGTCATACCAGAGATGACATAGCTTTAGATCGTGACTGTACTGTATGTACACTCGAGATCAGAAGTTGTGTCCCGATCCCCTGGCAAGATGAATCGTAAGCAGCCTGGCTTTGAAGGTTCGAACAACGATGATTAACCTTTATGTTATCATTCAAGACGTGCTGAGTGAGGCGACAAGACTTTTGCCGCCGACTGTACTCTGACGCTCCCTATTTTAGACCCACCCCGAGACAAGTCCAGCGCTGTAAGAGGTTGCAGGAATGTAGCAAGGTAAAAATCATCGTGGGATAGCGAGGTGAGGAGGATAATGAGGATTAAAGGAAGGGAGGAGGCGAGTTAACGCCTTCGTATAATAATTTTTGAGCTTACGCCTGGCGGTTTAGTCCTAGTAAGTGTACAGTCAAGGCACATAGTCCTTGACCAGACTTCCCCTCATAGCCTGATCAAGGACTACAGAATCCTGTTTACGAAAGTTTCTCTAGATAATATATATATATATTATCTAGGCCTGAAACAATCAAGCCAGCTGGTGATTGGCTGGTAGAGATCAGCCCAGTGTAAAATTCTGATTGGTCGATTCATGGCCAGCATTGACAGATACGTTAGGTGGCCGGAAATAGCCATTCCGAAAATGGATAGATTGATAAGACAGACAGATAACCGTGGGGTTTGTGGCAAAATATCAATATTAGGCTACTAGGATAACCTTTAACCTTAGGCTACCCAGGTTCTTGAAGGTTACAATACCACTCTCTCTCTCTCCCTCTCTGAAGGGTCGGGGGTCCACAAACCATTACTTTTAACTCGCCCTTTCCTGTGTGTGTGAGAGAGAGAGGGAGAGGAAGACAGAAAGACGGAGATGGGGGTATATATTATAGTACACACACCAACCAAAGCCTTGTCCTGTTAGTCAAATCATAAACCCCATAGCCTAATCATATGGAACTATATACAGGGCTGTATAGACTCGTTAACTGAATCACCAGAAACTAATTAATTATCCCATGGGTGTTATAATATTCCGTGGCGAAATGTGTTCTTAATCCTATCCTTCCAGATAATTTCGGTGAGGTGTCAAGAGATTTTGTGGGAGAATGTCATATGGGTGTTTGTGTGTATACTTGAGGATAAACAGATCTACTGTATGGTTTTCGTAGTTATTGATGTTCTCCCGGGGCAGAATGTCCTCCTGCCCCTCAGACCCCCGGTACGCTCTGGTCGCAGTGAAAAAACAAATGAAATTATAGGAGGGGCTGGCCCTATATGCCTGGGCTACTAAGCACATCCCAGGGAAATGGAACCAGAGCTTACTGGACCAGGGTCTGTACGCCTCCACCAGGAATATTAGGGGGGAAGGTCTTTGATCCCAAAGCCAGTGATGTAGGCCCAAGTCCACGTTAACACAAGAGTTACATGAGACCAGCCCTGAAGGGACCTTAGGTAGGAGGGAGTTTAGACTACTGCATGCATAGGTATAATGCACCCCCTGTGTGCTGACGGTCAACACAGCAGTGAAAAAAGAAGGGAGCCTCCGGTTGCAGTACCTCACGTGGATTTTTATTTTAATCCGTGGGAAAATCTCGTCAAATCCACTAGAAAGTGACTAGATCCTACAACAATCTTTATATGTCTGTTAAAGTACCAGGAATGAATTTTGTCCCATGTTTAATGAGGTAGCCTATCCTCTAGGATGAACACAGAACTGTAGGGGACCGCACACACCAGTGTTACATAATGATCCATTACATAAGCTAGGGTAGCACCATTACCATATTACAAGGCGTTACACCACCATACATACCAGTTCCTCTGCACCCTTCTAGAACTCTTTTCTTTCCGACTGCCTCTAACGCAGATCGAGTTATTTGCGTCGACTGTTAATAAAACTCCTTTCGTCTAATTTATTTCCCCTATAATATTACTTTCAATTTTTTCCCCCATATTTTTAATTTATTGTTTGCTTGCTTAATTGCTTATAATAAATTAGGTTACCCTACTCTTACCATTTGGAGAAAAATGTGAGAGCGGATGGAATGGAGGAAAGGAAGAGGTCTGTAACTTACTAAAAGAGTGATGTTAAGAAGAATATCAACGTATGTATACGGTATTGGCTGACTATTGTCTAGAGTCTCTAGAGTCTAGACTCTAGAGAAATACAAATCCCTTCACTTTGGGTCAGGAAATAAATTACCGTAACTACAGTACTATACTCCACCACCACCGTTTCGTAGGATAGTTGGGAGCCCTCCAATATTCTCACATAGCACTAACCCCTTTAAAAAGTAGTTATGGTACTGACCTCTACCCTGCTGAACGTTGTCAGGAAGACGAGCTGGAGCCATTTAAAGTACCACACCTGAAATAGTTAACACATCACTTGACACTGTAGGCTATACCAGATGATACACTGTACAGCCCTAAGAAAAAAACATAGCTTCAAAGCTGGTATTATTCTAGATATATAGCCTATTGAAGTTGCCAACAAAAGTCCTGCATCAAATAAATAATAAACAAATATCTGAGAATCATATAGAACCAAATTCACAGATTAATAACTAAATTCTCATTATCATAAGAAACATTTTTATTCGAAGGTGTTGCAAGATTATTGGGCTTGCCTGTAAAACCAATTATAAAAAAAAAGTGGACAACTCGAGCTTATTACGTCTCAACGTCCAAAGTATTCTTTTGACAAATTAATTGCAAATACAGTTAGCGACAGCCACTACGGTATGTTATCATAAATTGCATTGAGGAATTTGAAGGATAATTTGAAGATGGGAGATTCTACAACCTTCACCTTCATCATATTATCTACCAATGATATGAAGCCGAGTGTTTTTTATGACTGCAACATGATTACAAAGATAAGAATGTACAATGATCACCATTAGAAGAACCGTTAGCAACACCAATCAGTGTGGCTGAATGTAGTAACTAAAAAACCGGGTAATTATACATTGTACACAAATCTCACAAAGATGACTGTTTGAAGAGACTACTTAAGCCTGTAACTCCAACTCTGAATTACTAATTCTAGATCTAGTGGTTATGGGGTCAATCCACAGTACCTAGAGTTGTTTGGGCTAAATGTAAATTTCAATTATTTTAGTCCACAGGACCACCAGTTCACTATTATATATACCGATATATATATATATATATATTTATATAAGCTAAAACTGGTAGAAATGTCAGCTTCAAAAAGACTGTATTCTTGAACGAAAGTACAGGACGAGGGAAATCCAGGGTGTTACTAAATAAAGGGTACTATCACACAGACATTAATTTTACTTCCTTAGTTTTACGTCCATCATCCTCCAATCTACAGCTATATTTGCCTCGCTTATATTCCTCGTCGTCCTGTACACTTCTTAAAATGAGTTGGGGTTGATTGGCCGCTTGACGGAGGAAAATAGGTCAGTGTGAAACCAGCTGAAGGAACAACAGAGGAAGGGGCGCATGGGGGGAGGGGGGGGGCTGTATCCACCTTCTACATGTTTTCTGAAAGCAGGGACTACAGGGTGCCCGCGTTGTTGTTGTTTTTATACTTTCATAAACTAAAGATTATTTTATTTTGAACAATAACTGTTCCATACATAGGCTATGCTTATTCTCACTTCATTTCAGAATAATCATACTATCAGGCTCAAAGTTTGTGATGGGTGTGTCTGTTGTTAATAGTCAGCCTGGTGCATAAATTACTCATTATATTAAACATCATCATTTAAGTATGTAGAAACAAACTGAATTGCATCGGAAGGTCTGCAAACTTAATTAAAAGATCCAATTTTTTGTTAAGGTGGTATATTGCGGAGGTAATTAAGAGAAGGTACGCAATGGAGGTATTTATATACTACCCCTTTTATAATAATAATAAAATCTGTTAAAATTATAACAGACATGGAACAGTATATTAATTAATTGAGAGCATGGAAGGGAAAGTCGGAGTGGGCAAAGTAAACAAGTCATAGGACTGTTGAAGAGAACAAATATGAACAAGGAGGTGAAAATGGGACAAGCACGAGCATATATCAAGAGGTAATCCTAAAGTTACTGACCCACACTGACATTGACGAAGATGTATACAGCGTTGTTAGTCCAGGTTCAAAATTTTCACAGCACGTGAGGGGATGGGACTGGGAGAGTAACGAAGCATTTAATAGTAGTAAGTTTATAGGCCGACGTGTACATGGAATAAGAGGGGAAGGAGATAAGAGGATCAGCTAAACTGTCAAGTCCTGTAACTCCTATATGCATTCATACACACTCTGATTTATACCAACCCCACCCCATATATATATATATATATATATATATATATATATATATATATATATATATATATATATATATATATATATATATATACTAACTACTACTACTACTGAGAGAAAGATATAGAGATAATATTAATTAACATAACGTAAATAGCTTACTGTACTCACCAACTTGTCCTGCTGTAATGAACAATCAAACAACGTATAATAAGCTACAGTTAATACGGTATCGGTCTCACTCAGGGCACAATCACAAAAAAATTCTAATCGGGCGGTGAGGGGTGGCTGAACACAAGTAAAACAATAATAAGAGATGAAAGACACAGCAACGAGCAGCACAACCGCACCCAGCCAAGTCTGTATCTGTACTGCCAGACTGCCACTCAGTTTTTGTTTGCCACAGCCAGCCAGCCAGTCTGCCAGTGTAGCCAAGCCAGCAGCCTGAGCCGCCAGCCAAGAGACAAATACCAAATTTCCAAAAGGTGCTCGACTGATGGCTGACGGCTCGGAATGGATTTGGAGAATTATATACCTTAGATTATTAGAAAAAAAACTTACATTTTTTTGTTTAGAAATATTATAGCTTATTAGTCATTTTTCCTCTTAGATATGTCTGTAACAAAATATTTATTATTATTGTCTATTATTTATTATAGTAAACACCAGTAATAAAGCGACAAATTTTATCATTACCTCATATTTTTATCATAAAATTTTATCATTACCTAAGAATTGCCTTAAATGAGGTGAAATAATCCTTGTATGAGGGAATTATTTCAAATATGAGCCTTAAGAGGGCCCTGTTCGCAGGCCCCTGTATATAATTAATAAGATACTACTGTGGCCACTGACTGCCACTCCCACTAATTTTTATAATGCTGCCGGGGGCCGCTTATTTCAACTTTCCTCGAAATATATTTACCCAAGATATATACAAAAAAAGCTAAGAAATTACTTGTTGTAATACCCAATGCTTAAACGCTGATCGATTCTGAGTTCTGACTGTAGCAAAGACGAAAACTCGCTAAATCTAACAGGAAAAGCAATGGGTTGGCAGCTGTGATGTTTGTTCCAGTGCTATCCAAGTCATCTGTCTGAGTGTCTGGTGTTGATGATGACGTCATTGTTGGTGTCTGTCTGTGTCTGTATCTGTAATACACTGCTGTTACGTCGATGCGTGGTAGGGGGTCTGGCAGTGATGCCACATCTTATATTCTAAGTTGTATTTCGTGAATAAATATAGCATCACCTGAAGATCACCAAACCAGTAGCCTACACTATTAAATAGGATATCCCAGAAGGCAATCATCCATTATATTATACTGTATAATTATATGGTGAATTTTGGTTGGAACTTGGGTGTTTCACCGATAAGCAGAAGCATACAATGTAGCCTATAGTTTTTGTATGGGCTACTTTATTACAATAAATTACAGCAAAATACACCAGCCACGCCCTATCAATTTCTTCAACTGTTCCTCTACTCCAAGTCTCCATCACCTCCCTCGTCCTATACCCCCCTAATTACGAGAACCGCCTTGACGTACCCCGATATCGGGGAGAGAGGGTTTCCCATGCTATTTATAGTGAGAGACCAAACTAAATGGTTCCCGTCTTTCAGTTCTTCAACTGTCCTTCTTTTCTTTTTATTTCCTTCCTGGTGTAACACAGACATCAAAATTATTGCGTATAACACTTTCGTTCGACCACACTTAGAGTATTGTGACACTGTCTGGGACCCACACACTTACAATAATATCAAGAAATTAGAGTCCATACAAAACAAAACTGCAAGATGGGCCAGACGTGATTACAGACACACTACATCAGTCACTTTGCTTAAACAAGACACAAAACTAGACCCATTGGCAACAAGAAGACAAATACACAGACAACAGATGATATACAAAATCACAAACAAGTTAGTTGACATAGACAGACACATATCTACACCCTACAAGTATACGATCTACTAGAGGCAGCCACAACTTAAAATACCATACATACCAGATAAGCACTGATATATTTAGGCACTCATTCTTTCCCCGCAGCATCCAAGAGTGGAATCATCTCCCATCTCATATAGTTAATAGCCCCACTCTTGACACTTTTAGAAATAGGATCACCAATCATTACCTCCCCAATCCTAATCCTCAACCCACAGTCCCTGACCCAATCCACCCTCATCCTAACCCCCTTCCTAATCCTACCCTGGATCCCTAAATCCCCCGCATATTATGCTGCCCACGAGCAGCCCTCTGCGGGACCTTAAAC
Source organism: Petrolisthes manimaculis (assembly GCA_034508575.1). NCBI lineage: Eukaryota > Metazoa > Arthropoda > Malacostraca > Decapoda > Porcellanidae > Petrolisthes > Petrolisthes manimaculis. The sequence continues at coordinate 78,967 of JAWZYT010003876.1, read as the reverse complement.
TTGAACTTGAACTTGAACCAATTCAAGATGGCCAGAGTGTTTACATCGTCCCAGTAGACTACTACGGTTAACCCCGCTAGTCTACCCCAGTTAGGTCCCGGTAATTTTCCGTGGTCCTGATTAAGTTAGGTTAGGTGAGGCGAGATCTAAGGGAGGGGGTAATATCTCCAAAAACACTCATTTGCAATGGATGTGAACAACACATTCGTTAAAAGCACACGATTAAACATTGCATTCTAAAAACCTTTAGTCGAAGACATTGTGGACAAACGCTTTAATATTACCCAGTATACTGTACTGTCAATCTATTTGAGCCCACTCCAGCAATCCCTGGCTGGCCCTTCTTCCATCCCTGAGTTTTCACTCCATTAGCTTCCTAATTCCATGTTTGTTTGTTTTTTCTGTACCTACAATTTGCATGTGCTGTATGTACAAAAGTCCTGTCGCCTCACTTACTTCACCGAGGCACGCGATGTTCATAGATTCAAGATTACTAGTGTAGAAAAACCTTCAAAAGCTCCGGCTCTAATGATTCAAGTGAAATAATAAAATATCCATATGTAAAGGTCTCAAATATATTAATTATGCTTTATCTGGATTTTCGTATTCATATGGTTATATTGAAATTTTGAAAATGAACCCTTTTTATTGAGGGTGAACCCTTCGGTTGAACCTCTTAAATATTGGTTGAACCCCTTATAAGAAGTGGTCACCCCACTTAAATTTGTAAGAAACCATCCCAATTTTTTTCAAATATTCTTCTATACCTGTACAATTAGACCAAAAGACAAAAATTTGTGTCATTTGTTCAGTCTAATAATTTCTTGTGTAGTATATATTGAATCGCACTGAAGCACAGGCCACAAATAAAAATCAAGGACCAATTGATCGAATCTTTTCACCAATTTTATGAATTGCTGTACACACTTCAAAATTAGGTACACTCTCACCATAAAGTATTAGTCCATCTGGTCACAAAGTTTCTGGAGAACATTACTTCACATGGACAGCATTATTGTTTAGTTTGGTAATCATGACTGAGTTGCCACCATTCTCTCATCACACATTAAAATACTGTTATTGCTGCAGTGCAATGTTACAAAAAGATGTGAAAATGGATGGAATGTGATCTCATACACAAAACCACTATGTCATTTGTATTCATGGAAAGTAATGCATCTTACATAGCATCACAATTTTTGATTATAATAAAAGTGTTCATGGTGATTGCATCTGAACTGCTGGAGTACCAACATTAGTGTAAAGTATCACAATGTTTCGCCCATAGTGCCATATTATTTCGATGTGAAAGCGGCCGGAAACTTTTTGGCGAGAGTGTACAGTACACGAAAACATAATTTCCAGGTTTGCATGTTCCAACATCCTGCCGATAACTTGGGTTGCCTCTGATGGTTCAACCAACAATCCAACATAAATAAGGACAATGAAACTTCGAGTGAATCAGTTCATTAAAATTGTTTTGTTGTTGGGTTACCTATACTATATAATACACTTGTGGAGTTTCTCTACAATATTTTATCATCTCTACACTAAAACACTTTGTCCCGTGAAATCGCCACAAAAACACAAGCTACGACACGCACAATCAAGAAAAGCCAAAAATTTTCTTTGCCTAGACATCCTTTTTTCTTTTTATGTACAGACGTTGGTAACCATATCAACGGAAACGCATATGAAAAATTAACAGTGACTCACATCAACTTTGTGGCGGGGCAGGAGAGGGACCTTTGAGACACACACACCCATATGCTACAGTACAGTACACAGTCTGCTGGTTGAGGGTCACATTGCAGACACTCAAAAAACTAAGGTTGACTAACTAAACTTGGGGTTATCTTGCTGCTGCTGCTGCCACCATTCAAATATTTACTAACAAGGGAATTAAGGTTATTACATTGGGAATGATAAATATGCAGCCATAATTACAAAAGGTTAATAATTAATTCAGGGTATTATCATAGCGATTCTTCAAAATAGGTTATACAAATTCAGGGATACATCAAAGTTTCCCTTCAAAATAGGTTATTATTGAGGGTTACAACAAAGCTCCACTTCAAATAGGGTCACTAATTCCTGGCCACATTGTAGTTCACCTTTATTAATTGGTCACTACTTCAAGGTCACATTGCAGTTCCCCTAAAATAAGGTCACTAATACAGGTTAAGGTTGGTAATGGATGTTATATATTGTATTCATACTAAGAAAATCAAGTCCCTAATATTAGGTTGAAAACTGCAATTAACCCCAAAAGGTGGTCATAAATGTAGGTCTAATAAGGTCACTAAATGTGGGATTGCACTGTATGTTTCCTATTAAATACTGTATTATCAGCAGTCTATAATACTCAACAAACCTGTCTACATAAATCTATACTGTATATATATAAACGTTTTGTGCCAATAAATTATCAGATCTTCATGAATATTATCTATTATTAACAACAAACTCTATTCTAGCAGTCTAAAGCAGTTGAATTTTATAGACAGTTTAGAGATAATGTGTGTAAAGGAAACAAGTTTATGCATTGTGGAGTTGTAGTGAAACAGGCAACATTTTATGTATACAGTATACTGTACTTAAGTAATAAGTGCTCAAATAACTTACATTGACCAGTTCGGGAAAATTATTATGTTCTCAACTTCAAATGATTCTCTGAGAGGCAGACAGTTCAACAAGTAAGTTAGTTGGTTAGTAGGCAGGCAAGCAGCAGATAGATATAGATAGATAGATAGATACAGAGACAGATAGATAACAGATAATCAGATAGATGGGTGGATCAGAAACAGTATCTTACCAATACAAGTAATGAAAAAATAGCTGTAGTTTTGACCTATCATGTTCCGACTGAGTTCAGTATACACAATTACAGACAGAAATTCCAAAAACTTTTGAAATTGACCTGTTACTCATATTGTCACACAGCATAATTATCATCTCTTAGTTTGTGTGACTAGTATAAATATATATAATCTTATTATCCCCTACTCATAATCAGGGGAGATTATCTTGTTGGCAAATCGACAAGCTATTGATTCCACCAAATTACAATATTTCAGCAAACAGACAACTTCAGTACAGTATTATATTAATAGGGGACCTGTTCTGTGGCACTGTTCTATGGAATCAGCAACCTTCCAATTTACTGTCAAGAGTTTATCTCCTTAACCTCATATAGCATTATTATTTCTATCTCATTTTAACCCCATTTCATCAACGTACATCATACTGATGCGGACATACTAAACAACAGTGACTATCATACTGATATATCACCATATACAGTGTTGTACAATGGTGCTCACAACCTTATTTTCTCCAATCAAAGGACTATTATTGACTTTGTCACAACTTCAATTGCATTTTGGAATATCTGAAATCCTCTAGATAATTTCTAAGGGAACTATGAACTTCATATTAATCATTGATGTACAATCTAATTCAAAGGATTATTGCCAGCAAAACTGCTTCTTTTGACATTTAATTTAAGAACAAGTTTTGATTACAAACAATTGTCTGTGAATAGTCGACACACTTTTCTTCCTCCTACATTCATGTTTATTTTTATGATACATTTTATGTACAGTACTGATACACTACACATTTTTCCTTTAATAATGTATTAGAAGTCCACATTCCAAAGTTAAAATGCCGGCTTTAAACATTCATACATTACAGTACCAATAGAAACCAGTACAGAACCTGCCACTTGATAAAAAGGCATCTCTAACTAAATAGACATTATTAATTAGACATGATTAATACTGTAATACCTGCAGTCAGTAACTCCTTTCTTCCTTCTTTTTCTGTGAAATCATTTGTGCATGAATTTCTCCCATCTTCTGGTGATGTGTGTTACCATGAAGGTAAGATAAAAGGAGTACCTGAAGAAATTGCATCAAGAGTACTGTAATGATATAATGATATACTCAGAATTATAGAGAGCACATCCACATTACTGGATAAAGGGGACTATGATTCCATTGGTGAACTGGAAGCTACGTACTCTTCCAAACCAGACTGAAAAACAGACTATGAAAGTAAAAATGGTCTGCTTTGTGGCAATCTTTGAAAGATATGGTAGCCTCCAATTAGCTGAAAATGTCTTAATTAATGGAATACAGTACACTCTTGTAGTCAAAATGGAGGGCTACTAATTCCACTAAACTATGCTATAAAACAGATCCCCTATTCATATACTGAGGCAGCCAATTTCCTGGTATAGTTTGGAGTATTCAGTACACCCCCAGTTTGACCATGAGAGAATATCCCCTTATCCCTCTTTTAAAAACAGTCTATAAAAGTGATCATCTTACAAGCATTTTCCAAAGGTTTCTGAATCACATAGATAGATAGATGTCTTAGAATATTTGAAGTTGAGGGTTAGAGGGTGTGGTTCAAAGGTCCGGGCCCCGGCTGAACGGAAAAAAGGTAAAAATTGACAGACAGACAGACAGACATACAGCCAAACAACAGATCACAGCGCCAGTTACAACCTAGAGAACAAATGCTATTGGTTTCCCCTTCAAATGACATCCAGTTTTTCTGTAAGGCTACTTCTCGTTTTCTCTCCTCTATTCCCTCCCACATCAACAGACAGCCCCCTCCCCCACCCACACTCCCATCCCTGACCCCTTCCCCACCTCCCACGTCACTGGACTCAGGGGAAACCAGACCCAAAATCACTAACGACAAACAAACCCTTCATAAATGCCGTCTAATTTTTGGCTTAAAAGTCGCACTACTGTCTTTTTTCTGAGCCCCAGCCCTGTATTATTATATAATATGCTATTTATATATTTATATATATATTTTATTTCTTTATATATATTTATTCAAGGGAACAAAATTGGAATGTCATCTAGATGCATTCATCTTGGCTTTCTACAATAAATTAATAACTCAATATAGTAATGGGTGCCACAGTGGCTTAACAGTTGCTCAATTGATCACCATAAAATCTCAACAAAAGCCACATAGGGTTCAACACTAAATATAATGACTGTACAAGATCCTTACACCTTCCCAAAAACTAGTAGTTCAGTGACAGTCCACTATTTCTGGCCTACTCAGACAGATAACTTGGAAGATTATACAAGTTATCCTTTTGACATCATGATTCACTCTGTTATTTACATACAAATAAGCATAAACATTATGTTTTGCTGGTTCATTAACACAGTGAATCATCATCCTACAAAAAGGACTGCTTGTGTTATCTCCAATACATTTTTCCTAAGGCTGGAAGTTATGGATTGTCACTGTACTGGTACTGGGCTAGAGGGGGCAAAAACAAAGTAGAATAATACTGCTTTAGCCAGTGCACATAAAACTGGTGCGCGTTGCTTGCTGTAGCAACGTCTGGCAACTATGTACACTTGACAACACTGCCAGCCCTCATTATCTCTAACTTTAAAATAAATATTGGTACTGAGTGGTTTGCCAGTGGTACCATACAAATGCTATTCTACAGCAATGGTACCTTAACAATTTTTTTTCTGGAACGAAACAAATTTTCTTTTTTGTAGCTCAACTTTCCATCTGTAACATATTCAACTTCCTTTCTGTATCTTATGAAAATTCTTTCTGTATCTCAGATTTTCTCTCTATACAAAAAAATGTTTTTCAATGTTAACAAATTTTCTTTTATTATAAATTTTAACAAATGTTATTTCTGTTAACAGTGGTACCCCTACTATACTATCCTCAACAACTGTACAGTACCACATAGAACTTCTGTCAAGCATGTCTCCAAAATCTAATCTAATGTGGCTTACACCGCAAAAAATGTTCCAGTACTGTGCTGTACTATTATGCTGATCAAAATGATTCTGCCACAGCTCATACGGAACCTGGAACCAATTTATAGTCCAGCCACACAAAAGCTGGAACAAACCCCCCCCAAAAAAAGCTGGTGCAGTATATACCAATTCTGTCCAGCCTTACTAGTCAAGCTGGTAAGGTATAAAGCAATTTTGTCCATCCTGACTAAAGCTGGTACCACTTTTTATCTTTATATCTTAGAAGGAGGTTGTGGGCCGTGTTGGAGAAGCTTTCAGCCTCGTTCATCATGCGTCCCGTCCGCTCCTCCAACTCTCCCAGCTTCTGGCCGCGCTCAATTGCCAACATTTTGGCCCTGCCGATTTCAGATGTAGCATTGCCGGCTCGAGCATTGAGGACCTCCAGCTGGGCATTGGGACCAGGTACATGCTTGGCCACACTCCGTGAACCTTTACCAGATGACTCACCAACTGGAACATCAGGGAAATATAAGTAATGTCACACAAACATAAGCATCATCATCATCATCATCAATACCCTACTTCCCTTTCTTCAAGGGGTGGGGAGGATCTAGTGCCAGGGGTAGAAACGGGAAGCAGAACTACAGAAAGTAAGGACAGAGTACATAGTGAAATGGGTCACATACACAAAGCACTCCTCCTTTCAAGCCACAAAAATGTTCAGCTCCCTCCCCACATCACGTTGTATGTCCCTTCCCTTAACCTTAGTGAAAGGAGCCATTCCGTTGGCTTTCAAGTTAAAACCAGGTTGCCAGCCCTAATATCCAGACTTCCTTGTGAAACTTTTCCACTCTTGTCTATCATGTACCAGTTCTTTTGCTTCATTCATATTTATTAAACGTTGCAGTGGCAGTATTGTAACCAATGAGGTTGAGGTCAACTCAGCTATGGCTGCAGGTGGGAGGGAGGTCTCCAGGTTTTCCTGTAGAGGGAGGAGGGAAGGGTGGGTGTATGAAAGTGGAAACTGTGAATATGAACGGAAAAGTGAATAGTACAAAGAAACGAGAGATAGTTGTATGCTTTAAGAATGGAGGAGTGGATGTGATGGGCATGACAGAAACACACATGAAAGAATGGGGAGTGGAGGAGTGTGATGTGGGAGGGAATGGAGTGAGGTGCAACCTGGGTAGGAATGGATGAGAAATGTAAAGGAAGAAGGAGGGAGGGATGTGCAGTGCTGATATTACCAAGAGTGTGGAAGGGGGTAGATGGACATGGATGGTGTGGGACAAGAGTAGTATGGATGACAGGGAAGATAGGATTAGTGAAGTATACATGGGTGTGTGCATATGCACCAGTGAATGAGAAGAACAAGACAGGGAGGAAGATGAGAGATATCTGGGAGGAGCTGAATGGATGTTTGAGAGTGGGAGGATGTTCGACCTGATTTGTTCACACCACACTTCTTGTGGATTTCGATATTTCTCACCTTGTCAAACCATTATTAAAGAATCTCAGCAGCTAAAGCTAGACCTAATAATGTCTTATGTATCTCTTCTTATCCTTAATAAGCAATGTACTGTATCTTTTTTATTTTACAATATATGGAACATTTTCATAAAAAACAATTTCTACCCACTAAAATTAAAGTAGCGGTACATAATCAGTGTAACCACTTTACCAATGCATATAACATTACACACCACCACACTCACACACAAATACATACAACACTACTGTATAAACACCAGCATACATCAATACACACTATACACTAACTCACACACCACCACACACCAATATGCACACCACCATACACCAATGTGCAATGATTAAGCACCAACCACTTCACAGCATACATACATCATCTCAACACTTACAGAGTTCTTCACGGTCGAGCTGAGACACACCACCACCAAAGAGGCCCTTGAAGAAGCTTTGTTTAGGTGGCTCAGGCATGTCACAGGGTAGGAAAAGTTCTCCTAGCATATCCTGAAGGTCCTTACTGTTGGAATGACAGAGTTTAGATCAGTGTGATAGGTTGGTATTGGTCATCTTAAGTCATATTACATTAGATCAAGTCATTGTGTAATTATTTAAAATGTACTGTACTATCCAAACACTGGGCATTTTTGAACAAGTGAAGCAAATCTAAGACATTGATTGTATGTTTACTATTATTTCTTATTATTATTTCTATATTTAGTATTATTTATCTTCTGTACCAGACATAAATACACTTTGTACTGTAGAAATAAGAACTACCGAAATGTAAATTGCAACCTGGAGACTTATGTGCAATACTGTAACATGATAACATAAAATGAGGGTCTGTAGCAGCACTATTTAAAGGTGCCATATCCAACATGTCTCCTCACCAGAAGTCTGCCGAGAGAGTGAACTTCTGGATCTCGGTGGGGGAGCAGAGGTAGAGACCGTGGCCGTAGTTGGTGAAGCAGAAGGTCCGGGCGATCCTGACGGAGGCCGGGGGCAGGTCAGGTTGGGTTGGGTCAGGTTGGGGTGGGTCAGGTTGGTTTGGGTCAGGTTGGTTTGGGTCAGATTGGGGTGGGTCAGATTGGGGTGGGGCAGTTTGGGGTGGTTCAGTAGGGTTGGGTCAGGTTAGGTTGGATAGGGTTGGGTCAGGTTGGGTTGAGTTGGATCAAGTTGGGTTGGATTGGGGAAGGTTAGGGTAGGTCAGGGTAAGGAGAGATTTGGAGTGGTAGGAGAGGAAAATGGGTATCAGGGCAGGTAAGGGTTGTAAAAGTGGAGGGAAGGAGGAGTGAAAAAATAGAATGTAAGAAAGTGAAGGTAATAGAATGAAGGGGTCAGTTGTTACACGAGTGTGGGAGAGAGAGCGTGAAGAAGAGGAGTGAGTAGGAGGAGAAGGGAAGGAAAGGAAGGGAGGGACCATGAAGAGATAAAGGAAGGGATTGAGGGCAGAGGAAAGGAAGAGGGAGAGGGGAGACACTAAATATAAGCATCCATGTTAAGATACCCTGACACTAAATGACCCCAAGATGGAATCATCAGTAGTACAGAAGTATTCTGGGCCATATTCAAGAACATTTATGGTGCATACGATGGCCATGGTACCTGTACAACAACCCCATACACAAACAATAGAGCCACTGTACCCTTACCACACCATCGTCAACACCATAATATTTCTTGCATACGGCCCTCCGAGTCACCTGCAACTGAAGCTATTGCCTGACCATTACACAGTAGTCATACAGTCATGCTTGTTGGTGTCATGCAGAGCTGGTTACAAACTTGATGATCCTTTAAACATCAAGAGTTACAGGTGACCCTTGATATTACATGAATAAAGTTTATATCCACCACTACAACACTGTCAATAAAGACACTTTCTCAATGTTTTCATCGTCAACATCTACCAACATACAGTACATGTATGTCACAAATCAGGGTAGTTCTTGATCTAATATCTAATGAATGAACATCTTTGGTGGCAATTAAATTAGAATTCAAATAAGTAATTAATGAACAACAAAGTGTTTTGTATTATACAACTACTGTACATATAATAATAAAATTAATATTAATAATAATAATAGCATGAGGCCAGACCAGCACTGGAATGAGAATGTTTTATCACATGTTAGAAATAACAAGGTACTGTATTATGAATCCAATATCCACTAATAGATGACACTTTTGGTCATGATGGCACTCCAAGACAACTGTATTTTAACTATAAGTCCTGGAATTTTCAAGCAAAGCATTCAGTAACAGGCAAGGTTCAGTGTGGTATAGTATTATCACTACTCAGGGGAATATTGCACCTTCCAGTCACATCCTATCAACACATGGAAGGTGTAATGATGATCCCTTCATGTATAGTTTTATTATTTCTATATTTTCCTCAATAGATTAGCATGATGCATTTATAACTGATATTTAGCTTTACTATACAGGCGGGTCTCGCATTTACAAGCTAATATGATATACAAATCGGCTCAGTAAGTGAAGTGAAGAACTTATGGGTAAAATGGTAGAGTAATGGGAAGGTGCAGCAAACTCCCTTTGTTCATTAATTCTACCACCCTCAGAACCTAAAGACATTAGGTGATCTGATCTTGCGGCGTGACAATACGGCAGACATAAAGAGACAATCTGAAATGCAAACCAGATTAGTCTTCAGAACAAACCAACTCACCCACGTCCACAAAGGTTACACACACGCACACACACACCACACACACAAGCGCACACAACAACCCCCCCCACTGTGTATGTGTGTTTTTGGGGGGGGGAGCACTGGGAAGAGGCCTGGGAGAGAGGAGAAGGGTCAGGGAGGGAGGGAGGGATGGAGGGTAGAAGGTGACTGATGGTTGGGGTGACAATAATCCAGGTCCGTCTTGACCTGCGGGTAGACACCAGCGCCAAGCGTACCCACTACTTGTGAATTTCCAACCCCATTTTGGAAATAGAATATAGACGAATTTCTTTCACAGTGTTAAAAACATATTTTCCCTGTGTTGAGGCAAGTTTATTTCCTTCTTATCTGAATCGTCACATATAAGAAAGAATAAAATTATGTTTACCAAGGAAGCTTTTATTCCAACTTTAACAACACCTATCATCAGGATAATGTTTGATACTGCATACCTTTGTAATGAAAGAGCAATTTATAACAGCAGGAAGACACAAGTAATGGAAACGCTTGCATAATCCCAACTAACACACACTACCGTACAGTACTTCCAATATCCTCTCAGGCCACCATTGCCATTAGAAAGATTGCCATCATTGCCCACGTGGGTATAAGTGCAGCAGAGCACATGTCACAACAGCTGCACTCTTTATCTTCATTGATGCACCAACAGCTATAGAGAGAACGCAAGTTGTAAAGCAAGTGCGGCATATCAAGGAATTTCTAGTGTGAAAGTTTGTGTTGAAGCATGCTACTAATTTGGTTTCTAATAAAACCACTGCAGATGGTGAAAAGAAAAAAATATATAATGACAGTCATTTTACAGTCCACTTCAAAATAAAATGTCACTTGGGAGTGTTCCATTCAAAAAATCCATTCTACATTGTACTTTATGGCAGGTTAAGGAGTATAACAATATGGATCAGTTGACCGTGATAAATGTGTCAGTGTTTCTGTGAGACTGTAACATATTTACAAAAAGTATACTGTAGTTCAATCTAAAATCTTCTTTGTACAGTAACTTCTCATAAGTCACTCTATGAGATAAATGAAAAGTATGACAGCATGTTAGTACAGTATACGAAAAATGGCAGTGTGCTACCACAGTAAAAACAGTATGACAAATATAATGTTAAAGATGTTTTTATTTGTGTGAAAAACTGGTAAGTATAAGCAGTGTAAGTGTTGATGCCCTTTGTTGGGTGCTGATGTGTACAGTATCTATGTATTTATTGCAGTCATGCACCATTCCCTTTCATAGCTTGCCATGACATGCAAAACTGTAGTTTGCAAAAAGCAAAGATCTTTCAATGCATAATTATGAATTAGCTTCTCATTCACTGTCCATAGAAAAATAGTAATAAGAAAAATATGACTAAATACGGAGACAAATTTCATCTGAGCCAGGCCTTATAGGTCATGGTCATGAAGCTCAATGGAAGAAACATCACTGATAAGAATGTGACTCACTTTTACACACTTGTACTGTAGGACGATACGGAAGGTAAATACTGTATCAGGTAAAAAAAGGCTACATATTCCTCCAAACTTTTCTAAAAACAGAAACAACCAGTATAAATTAAATTTTGTGCCATAGCTTTGAAGAAGAAACCTTTTCAATTTCCCTATGCGTGGTAACCCAAGAATAAGTTTATGGTATGCATTAGCAAACCATATGAATACTGTACATGAATAAATGAATGAATAAGAGAGAGATCTGGCTACAATCTACTGAGGCCAGGTTTGCATAGGGACAGAAATAAGATATTGACATTGCAACAGAAAGATAGGAGATACAGAGAAGAGACAGCAATAATTAAGAAAATAAAAAGAAAGGAGGGAGTGTTGATAGTACAATAAAACAAGTAAATACAATGGAACCTACACATAGAACAAAATGAAAATGAAGACATATATTTCCTAGAACAGTTTGGAGGAATTGGTATCCTTTCATTTCAACCATAAAGAGTGTACAATATTCCTTTAATATTCTAATACCTTTACCATTCCCTCAACATGAAGACATTTGGCATCCCTGAGATGTTTGTTTACCATTTGCCAGCTGTACAAAACTTTCATTACAAGAAATTTTGTATCCTAACCCATAATTGGATGGAATCAGCATATAGTAAACATTTGAATTAGGCACACATGATATTTTCCTTGAATAATCAAGGAATCTTGAACAAGTGTTGAAACATACCAAAGTGTATTACTCCCTTAAATACTCTATCCAAAAACATACACTATCCTCTCTGAATGCACAGTTACCACATGGTCTACTGTATTTTGTCCTAACACACACACACACACACACAGTCAATTATTTTCCTATCATACACACCACCATTCAATATGCCTTAAAATACACAGTACATTTTATCCACATACTTTCCCACACTGCCAAGAGATGGTTCGTATCATTCAGTCTTCCACACTTAACCAAGAGATCTTTCTCAACCAAGATATAATTGTGTAATGATGAACACAAAATGGATACCTGTCTCCCATATAACACAAGGATCTGTTATAGTACAGTGTATACTGTAACGGTTTATAATCTGTCAAACAATACAAGACCTGTATGTGATAATGTAGTGTTTTATGCTCATAGTGTGGTGACCCACAATAAGGAGATAATTGGCACTGTTACTGTACAGTTTGCCATAACAACACATAGTTCTCTGGCACTGTTGCTATTGTTATTCACTGCCTATATAGCACATAACATGGAGATCTTTCTAACGCGTGGCAATGGAGCGCTGGGAGGCCAATACCTGTCCTGATGGCTGGCCCGGCGGTGGAGACTACACCCACAGAGTCAGGCGGAGGCAGAGGAGAGGCCCAGACAGGCAGGCAGAGGGGCAGGCAGGAGACACCAGAGGACTCCAGGCATCACAATTAACACTTTACAACACAACACAACATAACCCAGCAAACAGGTAACCTTCTAATACCACAATAAACATTACACTTCAACATGCTTTAGTGGTAATTCAAGCTTTCTTTTCTCCTTGTAACACAACCTTTACATTCCCACCACTTCTCCCCACAAACATAAATATCAACACAGCATGCTAACCATTACTGTATTGTATCCCACCCATAGACAGAGTAATATACAGTATTAATAACATGCTCTTGCTTCATGGTAATCTTTCTCTTGAGGGACAATATATTTTGTGAAGATATGATCATGATCCCTACATTTCAAGTTGGTACAGTACATCATTTCAACAAACTTATTAATGTACTGTATTCATAAATCTGTATTGATCTGCATGAAAACGGAACAAATTTTAGGTTATGTTAAACATAAACCTCATATTTTGTTGGTGGAGATCAACAAAAGGCAGCTACAATTCTATTCAATAATGCAAAAACTAGAATAATACCCGGCCATATAGAGCATTTAGTACACAGACAGTAACAAGGTAATGTACAAATGAAAGTGGAGAAATGTACTGTACAATACTCTCATGCATCAGGTACAGTACACACATTCCCAAGCACCATAACAAATATACAGTACAGTAATGGGTTTGGTGCAGGCAAAGTTATCAAATGGTCCACCCTGGATACTATACTGTATTCACAATTCTATTTTGAACTGGTTGGCTGTACAGTATATTACAAATCTTTATAATGTTGTATTGTGATTGGTACATCTGTAGGTATGTACATGTATCTCTTCCATTAATCACTATCTCTATTTGAAAAAATCTTATAGTTAAGAAAGTTTGTGTTGTCTTGTAAGTGTGTGAATAAACAAAGCCAGGGTGGACTAAGTAAAACATTTGCCAACTATACATTCATGTATAAAAAACATACACAACCCCAATGCAAAGAGTAAACAAAGAGAAAATAGATTCACACAAGAAAATAGAAAGGAAATATTAATCAACATATTCATACAAGAAAATAGAGGAAATATATATATACAGTATATACTGTATATCTATCTATCTATCTATTCACACAAGAAAATATAAGAGATATTTATCTCTCTATCTATCTATATACAGTATCTCTTGTTTTGAAGCCTCATTTTCTCAGTGAAATACCCCCGAGGGTGCGACCACATCTTCATGTTTGCTTGTACTTACATTCCTTCATTTCTTTTTCAATCATCCCTCCTTGTTTGACACATCTCATATTTTATGAACCAATATTACATACCAAGGTATATAATGAAGGAAAATTAATCAAAGAAAATGTATACAGTACTGTAATAAAACATGAACACCTACGACAGGCAACCCTATATATCCTACAACATTAAATCCAATACTACTGTATATCAGTAAAAGGCACAGAAGGCACCAGATGAGGGAATACAATAAATAATAAAAATCATACTGTACTTCTTAATTTGCTGGAATTAGAATTTTAAACCTGAGTTGATTCTTAAATCTACAAACTCCATAATAAATAGCAATACTGTACTGTACAGTATACATGATTAGCGATAAGTGCCTGAAATTTAATTTGGAAGACTAAATATTCTCTGCCCGTCTTCAGAGTGAATTCTATCTGCTGAACTTTATATTATGTACCCATTGTACAAGCCCTTTGGTCACCATCCCTGTCATATGGAGGAGAATTTCATGGCCTTCACTTTCCATGGTGAAATTTAGACCTGCAGTGAACTATGAATGGCTGTAGTTATTTTGTAGGCCTAAATGTTTGCACAATACAGTATAGGAAAACCCAGAAAAATGTCCACAACAAATATTTCCAAGTTGTTATATCATTTAAAGCTCTTATTCTGTATTACTGAGGCTTCATTAATTTTATTTTAAATTAAATGAAAAGGTTGATAGCATTACTATTAAATGTCCCTGAAAAATGTCATACTTTCAAGCCCTGTACTGTACTTGGTCACCCTAACAAATTATTTTCCTAAAACTTCACTACTGTATTGTACTACCACTATTATAACAGTAAACCCTCAATCAAACGGAATACTGTACAGTACACTACACAATTCTGTCCACAAAATATTTACATGATGAAGAATTTTTAAAAGGCTATGCAATTGTTCCAAGACCACACAGATGTTCTAACAAGACACACAAATGCACTACATGACAAAAAAATTAATAAAGGGAAGATGAAGAAATATTTACACTCAACCCTCGGCTATTGCGGGTTTGGCTATCACATTATAAGGCTATCACGCCTATATTAAAAGCTGTCAATATACCACTATGGCATACAAATAGATGGCTATCATGCAACCAAAATTATAAAAAAAAATTTAATATACCACGCACGCCAGCTCACCGCCAAGCGTGGGTAGATTCACACCGTGATTGGTCGTGACGTCAGAGCCAGCCGATGGCTCACTGGATACTCGCCTTCAGCCCAGCCGCACCGCCAACATGGATATTTCCCACCAAGCCATTCAACCACGCGTTACCCATTTGTAAACAGTGATAGCAACAACAATAGAGCTTTTTGTGAGTGAACAATGGCCAACGTACTCCCACTCCGTCCTCCTACCGTTGTCTAACATAATGCTGCTGCACCACGCAGGGAAATAAAAAAAGGAAGAACCTTACTTATGCCGAGAAGTGGGAAATAGTGAAGTTGATCGATGGAGACCAAACGAAACGAAGTGCAGCCAAGAAATATAACATTAATGAATCTACCATATGGGGCATCTATAAGAACCAGGAACAAAGTAGAGTACATGTATATTAGGAGGTCATGGCGCCAATTGGGTGTAATAGCCGAGGGTTGAGTGTAAGCCTACTGAGTCCAGGCCCACAATAGGCTGGAAACATAAAAGTAAAAAGGACAAGGAGAAATATGAATACAAAAGTAAGGCTAAAGCAAGAAAACTAAATAAACAAACAACAATAGAAAAAATGTACAAGTAAACAGGCACATAAGACAATACAGGAGCATAATGGCCTGATACACATACACACAACAAGAATTATCAATAAGGTCAATAGCAATCTGCATTACCATACGTATAACCCCTTCCTTCAAATTTTGTAAGAGATGGAAAAAATTAGCCTACAAATCCCCTCATTCCACATACTCTATTAAACAAAGAGATAATAATTTATATAACATGACAAGTAAACCATGCCATCTTGCACCTCAATGAAACACATACTGTATATAACTGTACTGAAAAATCAAGTTACATTCTTTTGAGAGGTGACAGTTATTTTACAGTTCACTGCAGGACTTAACTAAATCCCTCCATTTGGAAGGCCTTGAAATCCATCTACAAATTGCCTTGGGTGGGAAGTTAAGGGCTTAGTAGCCTACGCTCCTGATTCATAGCAGCACCTTAATTCCTCCAAAGCATACCAGGAAACAGAACTAGATGAAAAAAATAATGGTATCCTGTAGCTTGGAATAGCTTAGAGGAATAATTTGCTCCAAATGTTATCAGAACTTTACAGTACTATCCCCTTTAAGACGTGAGGTGCTCGTGATGCAGTTGGAGTGCCTAATTTACCTATGAATACAAAAATAAGGGGTCACTTCTAAGTATAGTCCTAATTATTCAGGGTAACCGTTACTGACAAAAATATACTAAATTTAACAAACACTATAAATTCATGAGTTACAATTGGTAAGAATTCTCCACCAAGTTAAAGAGGAGATATTACAAACTCAAAGATTGAAGAAAAAAATAGAGTTGGTTTGCTCCACGAGTGTGTGAGATCAGAGAACTGAGACACCAAAGACCATAAATATTCAACAAGTATCAGAGTACAGTATGTCCAAAGTTTTGTAACATGGTGATTCAGTTTTCAGCCATATGGAACTGAAGAATGCATTTTATATACTGAATCTAACTTCTTGCATAACAACATCAAAATATAATATATCAATGCCACTGAAAATTATATTCATATCAATATACAATGAGTTATTTTGTAATTTTAGTCGTGTGCATATTAATCAAAATTTAATATACTGTAGTACACTGTACTATAAAGTTAGAAAACCAGGACATACCCAATACCGTTCATAATAATTATTGTATTAAACATTGACCATAAACCCAACATCCATGCAACCATCAAGCAAATATCAATAACATGCTGAGAGACAAGAGAAATGTATTGAACTGAATTAGACGCTCCACTCAACTCTGATACATGAAACACACTCACAACACTTACTGTACACTCTCGATATACAATGAATAATTACTTGTATCCACCAATTTATTTTACAATAATTGAAGACCACAAAATGTTTTTCCAGACTTCTGATATTCATTACCATACAGACTAAGGGATTTTACTGAACTTGTGTTAAATTCAATCATCTTATATCAAGGGCCTACTGTATAATATATGTACAGTAATTCCAATATTTTTCACGGTTGACACAAAGGGAAGATTAAAGGTTCAGGAACCTAAATATTAACTTCATACACAAGGAATAATCAGTGTAACCAAAGACTGTAGTCAACTGTAGTTAACTGTAATACTGAACCAACATTTCTCTGGTTTACTGCAAAATATAATTCAAGATTATGTGGTTCACTGCATTAGTAGCAAATCAAATTGGATTAAAAAGAAAATATACTTTTGGTAAACTTATGTAAAGTGTTACATCAAGAGCCTAATGTACCTTATTAATAATCCAGGGAAAGTGAACTATTCTGAATCAATCCCAGAGTGTGGAGCGTCCATAAATTATTAAAAGAAATATTACCTGCCCCTTACAGAAGTTAAGATGGGGGCAAGTGAGATAATAAAGAGTACCCAGGAAACACAACTAATCTTAAGTCTCCATTAATTAGTCACAAGTTTTAGCTTTATATTTAATTTATCCACAATTTCTTATTGAGTGTTAACATTCTCAGACTCAGGACATGGACAGTTGTGGACATATGAAACAGACACACCTGAGCATAGTGTAGGATGAGACATTGTGTGTTTTAACATATCCTATTCTATGCTTGATATGGGGCCCAATTGAAATGTGTCTGTTTTATGTGCCTGCAAGTGCACACTCCAGGACTAAAGTCATGTTCGTTGCCACCAGAGGTAAGTGTACAATAGTCACTTGACTTTGTGTTTGGTGCAGTACTGTATGTGTACAGTTTTCATCATCTATACATGACTGTGGAACATAGGCCCATCTGGAGTTTCCAAGACAGTCATGTTTTTTTAGTGAAAAGAACACACAAGTTCCAAACTCAAAGCCATGTGAATTCAATCAGCTTGGATGGTAACGGACACAACCTTAGTCCAAAAATATTCATCTGTGGTTATCTTATTTTGTGAATCACTGATTAGGCCAATGGATCTTTTTTTTTTTTTTTTTTAATCAATAAATTATGTGGCATTCAGCTGTTCAGGTGTCTGAATTTTGAGCTATGAGCTTGAGAGTATTATTCAGCAAATTAGTGCATATGAATTACATTATGAAAATTAATATTCACAGTTTAGTATTGAAAATTAAATCTAAGTCCAGGAAATGCCAGCAAAAAAAAAATGTATAGTACAGTAAGATGTTTCCCGGGTAACTGAAGGGAAGAGAGGGAGAGAAGACTTACTGAGTGGCATCCTCATTAACGAACATCTGCTGGCCCCAGATGGATAGCATGGGGTCGATTATCCCCTGTCTCCGCGTCTGGAAGCTAACAGCACACACGCACCAGTGGATAACATGATGAATAGATGACCATATGAGGTGGCCAGTAGTGGTGGTAGTGGTGGTGGGAGGGGCAGGGAGTAGGGACAGGTGGTAAGGTGGTGGGCATGAGTTGAATGGTGAGTAAAATGGAGTGATGGTACCTTAAATATTTGTGTGTCTGTATCTGTGTGTGTGTGTGTGTGTGTGTAGCTGTACATGTAAGCATGAGTGTTGGCACATGTGTCTCATTGATAAACACAGAAAAAAAGACAAAGCAGAAACAAGAAGAAACTGAAGGATATATATTTTTTTGCCAACATAAAATAGTGAGAGAACACAAAGAGAACAGCACTGCATATACTGTATATACAATGGTACTTGTACTAATACATACATACATACACTAAAAGTATACATAATCATATATATACAGTACTAGGTTATGTGGCCTAATCAGTGATGGCCTTCAGCTCATTTAGAAACTCTTTACAGCCTTAATAATAACTAGGCCCACTATGCAGGTTTAGTTAATATTATGAATCGGGAAGAAATATCCGCTCTGAATTTAAACTTTTACAAACAAGCCAGACACACATGACTTCCATAATACCTAGTATAGATACACACACACACACACACACATACATACAAGTACTGTACTTTAGAGACGCACAGTAAACACATTCGCATACATTGCTCCCACGCAAACACACACACACACACATATGCACATATTCAATGACACAAAAACATACATATATAATGACACATATACACACACAAACTTTTATGCATATGTACAGTTGCAAGCATACTTAATTTAACATTTACTAGATGAAGTTGAGTAAAAAAAGTGATAGTGAAACATGAACTAGTAGTGGTGACATTGATGGTGTTGTGATAGTGATGATGTTAGTGGTGGGAATGGTGATAGAAAGATGGTGGAAGAACTCTATTAATATACAAAAAGTAAGTAAGTAGTGTAACAGTGTAAAGTACTACAGTATATGAGTGTTACCATAGTAGTGTTTCTGAAAGACACTGTAGAGGCAAGATAAAGTTATCCTGTGTTAAGTGCCAATAGCATTAGAGTAACGAGACAAAGCAAGCTGTCTGTCACCCTTATCAACATTTTATCATCACAACCGTGTCTAACATTCATCTGAAAAGTTAACGTACAGAATACGTATTTTATTAAGAGTTTTTGACATTGGAAAAAAAATGTTGATAAAGGTCTACACACCACAACACCAGTAGTATATTCATGAACAATATGTAAAGCATCAAAGAAACTTTTACGAGAAACTGTATACAGAAACAAATATTGTAATTCAATATACTAAACAGTTTGTCAAGTAAATTGTTTACTGTATAGTGTAATGACTAAGTCCTCAAATCATTGGAATGATTAGAATTAATATCTATATATATGGCATATATTTCTTAAGGAAGGCAACAGCATTATTGTGAATGAAAAATGAAGATTAAATTACTAGTCCACTTCCAAATAATGTTAATACATACATGAGTCTTTTACAGGTGGGAAAGTCATTGGATGAAAGGAATACAAAGGACAATACATCATTCTATAATTTAGCAGTTGACTTAATAATTCTTCTACAGGATTATTGCACCAGGACTTATAAATTTAATAAAGGTAAGGGTCATTAAAGGACAAACATATTGAGTGCAATTAACCATACACAGTTCACAGCAAATAACAGGGAAACATTGTTTTTAGCCTTTCTACACTTGAATAGAGCTGAATTTAAATGTCTGTTTCTGAGTCATAAGTTATTGAGCATAAACAAATCACTGTACTCTAGTGGATAGTACCATCTTATAACAAGTAATTATTTAACTTGGCATTCACTATTAATATATAATGATTCAGACAATGTTTCCTTTTCATCTGTTCAAAACTGCACCTTCTTAACTCTTAGAGTGGTATCATTGAACTACTACTTCAAGGAATTGGCTATTTGTCACTCAATTCACATTGCTAAATAATAAGAAATGAGTGATGAAGAGCCTTTTCCTTAAAGGAGTAATATAATAATACCACCCCTAAACTTTTCAACACATCCTCTGCCAAGTTAACCATCATGACATGTGTAAGGCACTAATGATGAATAAAGTGAGTCCAAAATTAACCAAAACTCACATTTGGATACTGAACACCAAACTATTGTATGTACAGTACTGTGTATTACTACTTCTTCAGTACAAATAACTAATTCATCATCGTGACAAAATTAACCGATTACCTTCTCAATACTGTCGTATGACCTTAGATACAAGTATTGTGAATAATCCAGTGTTTATAAGTTGCATGTTTTCTGTTGAGTGCATGACATGAATTATTTGGAATGGATAGCCAAAAGTTCAGCAATACCCATATATGTACTGTACTGTATAATGCAATGATGTGATGATGCACTGATAGTTTGTATTGAGGTTCCTAGTTCCAGTTCCCAGTGTATCCTGTACTTAATTCATCATTATTACTATACACATTCCATCAATCGTATATTGAAGAGGTCAGATATTGAGAATTCATATGGCTAATTAAGCATAAAACTAATTTTTCAAGGCTGTTGTGTGTTACTAATACAAAAATATGTATGACTGTGAATCACTGGCACAAAACTGTGAAAGTTTGCCACACCAAAAACCGTGATAAAAAAATTTGTGAAATATACTACTGTGTATGACTTCTTTAGAGATGAAGCCTCAATTCTTGATGAACTGAAGGGAAGGACTACCAATTCCTCCAAGCTATGCCAGAAGGAAAGAGATTACCTTAAAATTACAAATATGCAATATCTTTCATTGAATAGTTTGGTGGATTCAATAAGTAGCCTTTCAATTAACCATCAAGAACAAAGTATCCCCTTATATGTATATAATGCTTTGAATCAATGTTATAAAAAAATCTGTAAATCTAAAAAATAATGCGCACTGATGTACAAAACCGTCAAGAGTCTGCAAACATGCAGTTCTAAATGGTGCTTGAAACAGGTATAGATGGACAGGTGTGGTGGTGTGTGTTTAAGAAGAGGCAACATGGACATACACACAGACATCACACAATGGTTAAGACAAAATGGTAATGGTTAAATCATAATTGGCGGAAGCAGGACAGTACAGTATAAGGTTTAGTTCAGTAGATATTAAATTATAATCATACATGTGTAATATAAAAAGGCAATAGTAGTACAGTAGTAGCTCTAGTAGTAGTAGTAGTAGTAATAACAAAATAAATTTGATTAATAATACAATACAGTAACAATGAACTGTAATATTAATAAATAAAATTATATAATAGACATAAGAAAAGTGCAGTAGTAGTAGTAGTTATAAATATGAAAATAGAATAAGTAATTGCAATAAAAAGAATAACATTCGTAACACTGCATACAGAAAAAACAATGATTACCAAAAAAAAAAAAAACAGAATCAATTATAGTATTGTAATAACAACAATAATAATAATTCTTATTATAATGACAACAATGAATGAAAAAAAAAACTGCCAACAAAAAAACCCACTCAAAATAAGGCAAATAAATATAAAAATATAAAATTCAAATGAAAAGACGATACAACACTAAAATTGTTAAAGTCTTTGGGTGATATCATTAAATTTCTTTTGAGGGAACTGTGCTTCATCGCTAAATTCCCATTGTAAAATATTAGGAACCGAGCGACAAAGAGAACTTTCCCTCGAAGAACTTTAATAATACCACCCTATATATTTACAGTGTGATGATCATGAGTGAAAGAATCCTTTATTGGTAAAATAGAAGGCTACTGATTCCTCTAAACTATGCCAGGACACAGACGACCTATTGATAGGATCTGCTTTGTGGCACAGTTTGAAGGAATCAGTAGTGCTCCAATTTACCCAAAAGAACCCTTCCCCTTAATCTACCTATTAAATGAAACAGTTAAATGCATTATTATATATATACAAGACAATGCTTAAGAAACTTCACTAGCCAGCTAATACTATACTATATTTGCTATTGAGCATCTCAGTCTAGGTCTATGTAGGTCTATTCTAATCACAAGTTACAAGCCACTAGAGAAAAATATACTGATATTTTTATAGTACTGTATATATGTATGTTATAAATAAAATATGTAAAGCAATGAAAGGAATATTCTCCTGATGGTAAATAGAGTAAATAGAAGGCCAAATAATCCCTCCAGACCATTGCCACAATACAGATACTTGAGGTTGTCTATTATCTGGCACAGACTGGAGGGGAATAAGTAGCCCATCATTTCACCAATAATAGAGTTTCTCCTTTGGCTAATGTGGTTTGAGGGGAAGGGAAAAAGGGACAGCATCTGGGTGTAAACTTAACAGGTCATTTTGGCCATACATGAAAGAAACTTGTACAAGACAATGAAATATTTAGGCTATATAAAAATATATTCTACAATCTACCATCTAAATTCATGGATAATCTAAGAACAGGGAGAGGGAATAGGATAAAAACTGGAAATTAGTGAAAGTCTTTTATGTCATTCAAGGAAGGCCATTGTAATATTTAAAAGGTGATGAAGAATAACTAAAAAGCCAACCTAGAGGTTAGTGTGAGACTACTGAGGAAACAAAGTAAAACTGAAAGGTTAATGAGACAATATGGAGGTTATCAGGGTATATGAGAGTTTATCAGGGTAAATTAGAAGGTACGGTATTTATGTTATCTGTGAGGTAACCTGGAGGCAAAGTAAAGGGGTACCTGAGGTCAACAAGAGGAAGGAAGTCAACGTAGACCAGTTGTCGGAGGCTGGGTAGACTGAAGACAGAGAGGTGTCCCGTCGCTACGTAACAAACAAGACACACACTATCTGTTGGTGGGAAGTGTGGATAATTACAGTATAAACAATATTTCTTATGGTATAAATAAAGTAATAGTACAGTGGAGATAAAATTACCCACCCATGGTTGTGTCTGATAAAATGAAAAACAAATTACTACACTTGTCCATTTATATCCCTTCACTACATAACAAACTCAATACACACTATCTGTTGGTGGTAAAGTGTGGTATATTAAAGTACAGTAATGACTTCTTCTTAAGGGTAAAGGGACTAGTATCTATCTATAGCTCCAACGACTCGTTCCCTCCGGGAACTCCCCCCAATGGGGTGGCCACGGCGGAAGAATCTCCAGTTTTCTCTGTTCCAGCACTCCCTCCTCACTTGCTCCATCCCCCCCCCCCCCTCACACTTCTCTCTCTCACATACCCTTCCACTCTGTTCTGTTATTTAACTGGTGGTCTGTCTCTCACACCAGGTCCCACAACTTCACTATCGTACACCACCTTTACAAACTCCTCACCTTGCATTCTCTCTACATGTCCAAACCATCTCAATGTATTACGCTTCACTCTCTCAATCACTACACACTCAATACCAATTGCCTTCTCACTCATACCACATCTTTCATACACACTCTCATCACTGTCTCCATCCCACCTTGTAAGTCCACATGCTCCTCTCAAGTAACTCATTTCTACAGCACCTATTCTAGACAAATGAGCCCTATTCCATGTCCATGTCAATTACTTCTGTTTTGGCCTGCTCAAATATTATCACCTTACTCTTACCAAAATTCACTTTCAGTTTCCTTATTCCTTTTCTCTTACTTCCAATCGTCTTCTATATCTACGTTTCCTTCCTTCAAACATTCTTTGATATACTGTAACCTTCCCATACTTACCTGTCATCTTGTTTGCTTTATATCATTCCCTCCCTTCCTCTACATCTCCTTCCTATCTCACCTTTGATCTGCACAATCTCCGCTTTCACCACAAACGAAATCTCAGTGATGATCTGCTTGTATACACAGTTTTGGGATGGCAGAGCAACCACCCGCGCCAACTTCTCCGAGGCGATCACCACAAACTGTCTGTCTCCCCAGTTTTGTTGTTCTCCTCCCGATGAGTTGGTTGGTGACATACGGTTGTCCACCAAGTTCTTGGTTGGCGTTCCTGTGAAGGCGGGTCAAGAATTTAGCTTTGGATAGGTGAGCACTAGCTAAAATGAACATACTGTACTATAGTTCACTTTCAAGTAATAAGACTTTGGATACACAAATGTCATTGTAATCACATGGCTTAGCTTACGAAATTTTTTGCTCATTTTTCAAAAAACAAAGATACAGTACCTCTCATGGAAACTCTAAACAGGCTTATACTCAACAGACATTATATGGATGATGAAAATTATAAACCCACACACAGTGCACCATACACAGTCTAAGCGATTACACTGTACTCTGGTGGCAGTGGATATGACTGTAATTAAATCCTAGAGTATACATACTACCACATAGATATACAGTATAATTATGATAACATGGAAAATTATAACTCACGTTCCAATTTCTTCTCCCTATTGGCTTCCCTCCAAGACTCGTACTGGTAAGGTATGAGTGCACCATTACAATCCAGGAACGACATGGCTAGCACCGACCCCTTCAGCCGGAAGATTGTACCTGAGTAGAGTTGAGTAGAAGGTTAGGAGAGTCATGTTTATACAGTATACAGTTGTTACCGAGATTACAATATAGTGTTTTTGTCATCTTAAGTGACAATGGGTTATATGGGTTTGTCTTTTCAAATCACCTGCACACTCACGGTCTACATTTCTATGGTATATCTAGTATGATGGTGAACTTGAGAATAATATCGTCATGAATGAAATGTGACAGTTTCTTTTGACAAGTCATTTTCATGATTTACTGTGAGACACAAGATGCAATCATGTCTCACTCACAAAAACATTACAGTAATGTATTTTAAAATTTCACCATTATACCAGAGAGGAGACAGCTTTAGATTGCACTAATAATATTTCTTTAGAAGATAAATAAATGGAATAGTAAACTGATAGAAATATTGTACAGTATAAATATATACTGAGAAAGAAAGAAAGAGAAATAATGTTACCACTAGTGTTACAACAGCTTTTTAACATTGCAATAAAAAAATACAACTGGTTCCAACAAGACATACCACTTGGAGAGACAGTGGCTGGAGTAGAGAGTCTTGTTTCCTGTGGTGGTATTGACACCATTACCTGTATCACTGACCCTAGACTCGTCCCCACCCATAGTGTTGGTGCAAGCTGGCTGTCTGTGGTCGGAGAGAAGGTCACTGTAGTCATGGTGGTGGTTAATTACAGTATACATATTCCAGTTTTAACAGCCCTTTGATAATGTACCAGCTCCCTCAATTAATTATTTTAGATTTTTCAGTAAATGTAATGCAATCCATAACAAGTTACACCAAATATTTATGTAACTACTGTAGGTCCTTATCTGCAACTTACAAATCCTGGAGCACACAAAAAGTACAATATCTTACGATGTATAACTTAGAAGGGAATCGGTGTACTTCCGCCAGGATTGTAGGTTATATTATTTTTCAAGAAGAGCTTAGTGAATACAGTAGACAGTGCTTTTCTTAGTGAAACAAAATGAGCAGATGGATAAACAGCAACTAAATATTACATAAAAACTACTACACAGTATATAGAAACTATTTAAAGTATGTAGGAGACTTTTACCATTCTTCCTGGTGTAAGAGTCAGCAAATGCCAGACACTGGATGGCCTCACTGCTAATATTGTCAAGGCTACTGATACTCGACGACCTTGAGCGACTGAATGACCCGTCAAGCTTGTCTGTTGTCCCCCCAAGGCAGATCATTGTTGACGTCATGGTTGCCATCATTGTAGATTTGTTATCAGAAGTTGAGTTGTCAGGAATTGTTCAGGTTTTTGTGTTGGTAATGGCCATGAGTAGTGGTGGTGGTTGTTGTCACAGGTTGCATTGACATGGGTGGAAATGTTGTCGCAGATGTTGATGTGGTTGCAATGAGTTGATCGAGTGTTTCAGACGTTCCATCGAAGGTCGAAGGAGTAGGGATGAGGGTAAGACGGATGGATGGATGGATAAGTGAAGGGAAGGAGGGAGTGAGAGAAGACACATAGATTAGACACACAACAAAGATTATATTTTGCTTACTTTAAGTCCTATCCAATTATTATGCTACCTTACAATTACATTTGAATTAATATTAATATCATTATAATTATATTGTACATATAAATATATATTTAATTATGTCATTTAACAAATTTATAATATTTTTAAAAATTAGATGAGTGTACTGCACTGAAAAAGTGTTTAGCTTTATTTTAATGAAAACTTAACAGACTTGAGTCTTATTGAAAAATATTAATGGATTGTTTTGCATCTTTAAAATCTTAAAATAAAAAAGAGGCATCTGATATCTAAAAAATACAAATCTAACAATAGACCAATACTGTATGCTCAGATAGGAAATCATTAATAATTACACAACCATGTATTTAAGGAAGAATATCTTTAAGTGATAATGGATTTGTCAAGACAGCAGAAAGCAGAGTGTGAATTTTGAAGATGTGTAGCAGTGGGACCATTGGGGCTAAATGCATATTATATTAATATTCACAGCAAATAATAAATGATGTGATATTTCCAGACATTCAGGGAGGCATTATTAAACTACTTCTTTGACGATGAAGACTCTTTGTTGCTCAAAATATATTGCAAAATAATAGGAATTGAGCGACGAAGTGAACATTTCTCCGAAAAAGTACCGTAGTCTAACAATACCAACCTCAGTATTTTGCCAAGCAGTAAATCCTCTAAAGTCAGGCCAATATTATATCCAGTTTCAATTAGAATAAATGTATTTACTGTTGTAATCAAGTTGGCTCTACCTCTATGAGAAACATTATGTGTAAACAATCTTCACTCATTTACTTCAAACCCCACACAAAGGGCTGAATGTAAGAATATCCGTAGTATTGATGATGATGATGATGTGGTACCAGTAGAATGCCTTCATAGAGACACTACAGAGCCATGGTACCAGTACCACACCATCATCAATACACACCTCGGATATTCTGGCATAAGGCCCTACAATACAAGTTTTGAGCTACATATGTTCATGAAGTATTTATTGTATAGCACATGACTTCAAATAGCTCAACTACTCATCGATGTAAAGCCAACAGTATTGTTTAGAACCAAGAATGGCTAGTTTAGCAAAGCATTAGACACAAAAGCTACAAAAGTGTATACTGTACTGTAAATACTGTACCAATATAATCTACCAAACCGCATTAGCCACTAGTTACACTATGCTACTCGGTACATTGTCTTAAATTATACTGTATATCAATGTAGTTACTATGTAAACTGCATATAAACTTGCAGTGTATCTTTATTGATTAAAATAATGACTGCATTAAATGTGACCAATAAAATTAAGGTCAAACTTGGTTAACAAAATACAGACTATGGTAATGAATTGAGTGTCTTGCCTTACATACGAGAAATCATACCATTATCCAGTTTAGTGGGTTACATCTGCTGTTAAAATTATAACCCTTTGTCTGATATTTTGCTGGTCTTTGCCTCAGTATCCATATTTTCTCACCAAACGTAAAAATACTTGCCTGACAATCCAAGAGGAAAATCACTCAATTCAACAATGAATAAGTCTTCCGAGTTAATATAGCTTTGTCAAACGTGGAGCAACGGATTCCTCAAAACTATTCCAAGAAATGTGTTACTTTTGTTCAGTTGATTTGGTCTGTTACTTTGTATTGTTTGGGAGGAATCATTAGCCTTCATCATACCAATAGTATAATGTACTGTCCCCTTACAAACATGTCACCCCATTGGTCCCTGCTGACACACCTTCCCTAACATAGCCAATCAAAAACACTCAGCCAACAATCAATTAATACACATTGGAAAATAAACAAACAAACAAACAAACAAACATGGTAGCAGCAGCAGCAAGCAAACATTGGGATCGCGAGCGAGCGCACGTACTTTTCCTAACCCGGCGTTGGTCTGAGGCCGCGTGCAATTGCTGGCAACTCTCACTCATTGCAAAATGGGTTTGTATTTGATGCACAAAAACAAGGTAAATGCAACATCTGTTTCAGCAAGACTAACAACCATTATTCATAAACATTTGAGGGAGTAACAGTGAAGTGACATCTCAACCACCTGTGTTCTTGTTCAAGGGGTCAAGTTTGGATTCACTGTCAGTACTCCACAAGGTTATGAAAATGTGGCTGTAGAAGTGCAAAATAGAAATATCTTTTTTATTATATTCATTATTGTTATCATTATTACCGTACTGTTCAGTATTATTATGTTCTTTGATAATAACATAATTAATATTTTACATGACATGCACTCATTTAGTCTCAGAGCTAACAAATGCCACACTGAACTAGTGTGTAACATGCTCAAACACTGAGGGAGAGATGAGGAAGAGGTTGCAAGCACATTCGGGACGTATGGACAGTTTAATCCACTTGAGCGTTGGTGGAACATTTTGGGATCACATTCTGACTAACTCCAAGCAATATTTTCTTTCGTTTACCACAAGTCAAAGAAACCACAGGCCCTTATAACAATAATAGCTTAGGACCTTAATATAGTAAAATAAATGTAGGTTACCGAGTTTTTCAGACACTGCCACGAAACCCCACCAATAATGAAATATTTGTGATACGGTGAGGGGGAATCAGAAGCCCCGAATTATCATACATGATCACAGTCCTTAAACTATACCTTAATTATTTTTCTTATTAGTAGTGGAATGTTTGGACACTCTGCCTAACAGTAGATTACTGTATTTCATTAAATTGGGGAGAAAATATTGACACCGCAAGATTTTCAAAACCATCAAGGGAAGTAATCTGTTGTGGAAAACTGGAAAGTTGCTAATTCCTGCAAACAAAGACAGGAATCATAATCCCTTCATACGAGACGAGGGAATATGTTTCACAGCAGAGTATGGAGGGCTAAGGTAAGCTTCAAATTATCACAACAGGTTTCATTCCTTCAATGCTTTGAAATGTATGTTTGTACATAAGGACATGCAATTGGTATATTTCAAATACCTGTACTGAGTCAACTGTGTGTAATACATCCTGAACAATGTTATGAAACCATTCAAGAGTAGTGTCATTAATGCAAAACTAGTACCAGGCCATATGGGCCATTTGATGCTAAAATAGCACAAGATAACAGATAAATTTAGGATACAATAATGTTCAGTAATTAAATACAAGGAAACGGACAAATACAAGAAAAATCCACAATGTTTTTTAGATTTCTCCATTACAAACAGTACATAACAAAACACTGAAACCCAGACGACAACTGCAAACTAAACTCAGATGTTTTGTTATGCACCAGATGCTTTCATTAATTTTCTGGATGTGCCTTATGTCTTTCATTGTATTGTACCACACAAAATGTGCCAGTCCCTGTCCTAATACTGTACAACCATTTCTTGATCAACTGCTTTGTACCAGTATTCACTCAGGGAAACAATTTGCTCAAACAATAAGCCTCAGGCTGTCCAACCAATAACACCAATGATCACTTTTCATGAAACCAATAAAAAGATATGAATGTTGAGAATGAGTCAACCTTTATGGACAAATGAACTACAGTATTGTCAATTTGAAGACCAAGAACTTCTTAAACGAAGGAGGAATGCCAGTAGTCCCTTCTCTTCCCAACACAATGGTAAATTGACAGCACTGAGATATGGATCCTTTTATCACTTACATGAGTTTTTTATACAAATTTTCCTTTGTAAATTTTGGTAAAATTATTTTGTGCAGACATTATCTGGTAGATACTGCATCTTAAAAACACAGGAACCAGAACTTACTGTCCTTGTACACTTTAAATAATCAAATTATGTGGGTGACTAACCTGTGTTGTACTTAGAGAATAGGTCTATCAGTTGTGATCACTGTACTCTACCACCAGACTAAACAATTGTCCATTTTTGTGACGAACAAAAATGGACAGAGCTTATGCAGAGTTCTTACATTTTCTGAGACAAATCTTGTAAAACGTCATAGAAAATCCCTTGGTCAATAAAGAAGGGAAACATTAATTTGGCCCAATCATACTTGGCTCTGACCATTATAAACTTGGAAACAAAAGAAAAGGTGATATAAAGAAACATGCATAAATCATAAAGAAAGGGGGGAAATAATAAACAGAAAGAAAACCAAAGTACCAAACAGATAGAAGATAAATTAAAACCCATTTTGAAGCAAAACACACAAACACCAAGCAAATACAGTAGAAAGTTAATCAGAAAAAAAAATAAAACATGGGAAACTCAGCCAGAATATTTCAAAACACTATGTATCGGTAGGTATGCATCCCCAGGGAGGAGGTGTCAAACAAGGGAATACTGTAATTGGGACAATCCACTACAAAATGTTTGACAGTGATAAGGATGAAGCACCAAACACAATGTGGTGGAGGACCAAGTAGGATGGACATTCCCCTCTCATAAACATTTCATTACAAAATTCCACAACAATAACCATTTAATCGATTCTGCCCTGCATATAATTCTTCAATAATGCCTATCAAGTGCTTATCTTTACTTAATGTTAGCACATACTGTACTCCTATGGTATCAATCTGAATACAGTACTCCAATGTAAAAACCGAGAAAATCCTTTCTTGTGTTCGATCCTTCTTTATTTTCTGGATTATCACTTGTGTAGTATTTACTATCCTTGATTTATGGCATAGTGTCCAATTATGGATATGGTTTGTCTCTTACTTCTGACCTTTGATAACATAATACAACAATAATTTCTCTTACACGTCTCCACATCTGTTTTTATTATTACTTGGAATTATCAATGGACCTCTACAAAATAAATGGTATGTCTAAAGCAACGAACACCAGCCAGCTAAACAGTCAAGCAATGATCCCTAATTTGGTGTGTGTTTCCGCAGCACTCAGCCAATGTACTATACTGTACAATACTCTTGGACAATCAGCTGACCCAAGTCTAACATCCATGCACACACACACAAGTATAGCAACATCTGGCATGAACTCGCACAGCTTATACAGTAGAGTTCATCATGCTTCACCAGCATCATAGGCACAAGAGGAGCATTCAGATGTGGACAACATTATATAAATATAGTTTATCCACTCCCAATATTTTACTACCTTTTTCACATTAAAAAAAATATAGAGTAAACAGTAGTTGAGGACAACAGCCAACATGTCCCAGCTCTTCATCAGGTGACTAGAAGCTTTCAGAAGCCCGTTTATCCATCTCTTAATGATGCCATTTCTTTCGATAATCATAGGTGAAGTCATCATTAGAGGAGAAACCTATTTTGTCCACAAGTGAACATCCACATGACATGTACATGCAGACACAGCAGCCCTCTCACAGTAAGAAGTAGAGAACAAGAATAGAGCAGCTGTCTTAGAGTAACACCAAGACATGCCCAAACCACCGTCAGTCCAGGAAGTGATTGCATTCACAAAGACAAATGACAGCAAAGTCACACAACAATATCAATCACCCGTTGGTAAACCAAAACACAATTCTTAACATTGAGAGCCACAAAATTATGCAATGACAAGATACAAATATCCAGAAGTGCCTCTAAAATTGAATATTGAAATGCTGCATAAAACTAGACCAAAACTAAATAAGATTTTACAATACTACTAATTTTGATAACCACAACCTTATAGGCTGGGTGTAATTATAAGTTCCAGTGTGAAACTCTTTGGCACTTGTTCCAATAGCTTAAACTGTGACTTAAGATGAGATTATAAATGTTTCTTTCCATACAATTCAATAATGCTTATTAAAATATTTAGAACAGTATTTTACCCTACTTAACATTGATTATATTACTTTACTAGAACTCACTCCTCTCCTCATGTGAAAAGAATATAAAGCCAACATTAAGAGAAAATTTGCTTAGTTTAGTTTCAAGTACATTACAGTACAGTACTGTCTTTTTTATACTGAGGGAAACTATAGTGGATGTGTTCAATACAAAGACAATTATTTTCAACCAAGTGTGGCCATTCAACCATCATTCTTAGCATACCAACAGATGACCTCACTGTTGGGTCACAAAGCACTGCAGAATGATAATACAATAAATGTGTCAAAACAAGTATATACTGTACCCGGCCACAAGGGACACTTGGTACTAAGATATTATAAGAACTGGACAATTAAAATTAAACAGGAACATGGAACAAAACTGAAGCACAATAAAGGAGGGAGTTCACATTTGCAGAATGATTATGATGTGTTTCCTTTAGTAGTAGAGAACATGCATGATAAGAGAACAGTTTTAATATATATTTTGATATCATCTGAGGTCAGTGCTGCAGTATTGGGCCAACCAAACCTGACTAAAATTTAACCAAACCTCAATGGACCTGATTTTTAATAAATTAACTCCTTTGGTGCTATTAACATCAAGCTGGATAAAATTTGTCAAAGTATAGTATAAATCAAATATCTCAATTTTTTACAACCCTTCAAAATTCCATCAAGTTAACAACCAGGCTCTAATGTCATGTGTATGGAATCTATCATACATTGTTCTTCAGTGTCCTCATATGGTACAGTACTGTACTTCATTATATCTAAAATCTCAGATTATTAACTATTCAGTGGGACCTGTGCCCAAGGTCAAAATCTAGTGACAAACTGTATGTCTTTCATTTAATATGAAAAGGGATAAAGGGCATGTGGTAATAATCTTACACTGTATCATCTTCCCAAATATTGACAGTACTGTAGTAAGGTAATCATAATCTTAGACAATGATGGTTGTACCAACACTACCAGAGGCACTCAAGAGAGTTGCCAGACACTGCCTCAAAGATGTGATGGCGGCAATTATTTTCCGTCACTCACAGTCTCCCCTACACGAAATGGATAAATAAAAACAAAAAAATCAATCAAATTTTCCATACAAAATTAACTTTGACTCCAGAATATGACAAGTAGCAGGACAAATGCTCTAGACAATATTCCTTGTGGACTTGTGTGTACCGTACTGTAAAAAATAACTAATAACAATCAAAATCCCTATAGTTATTATTAAATTTATGAATATACAAGTCCCTGTCTACTGTATTATTACAATGGAAGGGATGATAACTACTGTATTGCTACAGTGGAAAGGTTTTGGACACTTGTAATTAACAACTCTAGTGAACAGAATATAGTTAATTCATTTCAATACTCTGATTTTATCCTCACCTCCTTCCTTTCCTACATTTCCTATCCACTTATTCTGACCCATCCTTCATTCACCACATTCAACAATATACTGGACTGAAATATCCTCTTCATATCTACAAGTTTTTTCTCTTTACCAGCTTTTTGATATGCATATCATGTTTCCTCCAGTATTCCTTCCATTTCACACCCAATATTTCATCCTAAATTATCGTCCACTTACTCTTACCTAACTTCTACTACTCTACTACTTAAATGAAGTGTTAAATCAGCTAGTAAAATATGCATAAGGAGAACGTATTGTATACTTTACAGTATTCCCAATCTCTCTTCTACTTTCATCCAGAACTCCTACCTCTCCACTTCTCTCTCAAATTTTTCACTTTTACTTCATTGTTATTCCTTGCTTTCTGTCCTTCTCCTCCTATTCATTCACCCATTCTTCACCTTGATTTTAACTACTGGTAAGGTACAGTACATCTAAACAACGTACAATACAGTACTGTAATGTAGAGGTCTACAATTCAACACATTTCCACCTCAAGTGTTTCACAAGGAATTTTGTCCTAAAGCTTAAAGGTATAAAACTCATTTGTTGTACTATACTGTACACTCAGAAGCATGAGTTGTCAACTGCCACCACATGTCAGTTTAATACTCTGATTCTATGGATGCACATGTGAGATTTTACTATATATTGTAAAGGTAGTGTATCAATAATTCAACGATGCAATTCTTTGCATAGGGGAATATTTTCTTCATGATGGTAAATTGGAGGGTTACTGAATCATCCAATCTATGTCATTAAATACACACCCTACATTCTCACATAGGGATTCTGTTTTCTAGTCTAGAGAATTCAGTAGCCTTCTAATATCCCCATAGCAGATTACTACCCTTCATAGTTTCAGCAAATGTGAAGGACCAAAGAATTGAATAATCCAATCACTGAATATAATAAATATAGTACTGTATATCACTTTTGTGTCCACTGAACCTGAATGTTAATATTACCTCAAATGAGAGTGGAGATGACTTTTGCATCAGAATGTACACAAATAAAATCAAACTGAACAACAGCATACATTCATTAAAAAATAAAAATGAATACCAGATGAAATGATAGGTATACTGAGTTAACTGAGAAAACTGAACCCAACACAAATTCATAGCATGCTGTTCTGTACTTTAGAACTAATAATAATAACTAATAATAATAATAAAAATAATAATAATAATAACAAAAAAAAAAAAAAACATCAAGAAGGCAAAACTCAGTAATAAAGACTGGCATCCACAAAAAGAAATACATTGCTAAACATAATATTATACAGGCAAAATTCAAAAGTGTAAACAAAGATGGCCACCACCGCCTCCAGCTCACTAGCACCACTTTTCAAAACTTCGGACACTGGAAGTCAACGGGGGAAAAAATTACAAAGGAAAAACAAACTTATTGCATACTGTACTAAATTAACACTGACATTTTTAATAATATAGTTAATTGGTAAGGGATGTTACTATGTACAGTCTGAGGATACAGGGAGGATTTTGAAAGAAGAGTGGAAAGTTACGGACAAATCTAGATACTGGAATGTAAATAAGCAGAGGCCACCAACATGAAATTTTGAGAAGTGAAATCTTTTAAAAACAGCCGAGAGAGATATGAAAAATACATCACCTACTGGGTACAGAAGGGAGGTAGGGAGGGATGGAAGGGATTGGAGGGAAGTAGGAAGGGAAGCAAGGAGGGGGGGGAAGAGAACAAACATTAATCTACCACCAATAGAGAATTAAGATATAGTAAAGCTAACTATATAACACCGGACGTCCCAAGAGGATACGACAAAACTTTGAACAATGATATGTGTTGGGTATTCTAAGACTGAAAACATAATTATTTATTTAGTAAACTATACAATACACATGAAGGGTTATGTGATACGCTTTCCTCATGATGTAGCACCACAGCTCCAAAACACATTACACAAAATATGAAGTCTAGTACACTTTTCTGTATTGATAATAGCACTATAAAACTTAAATATACAGTGCTGTTTTGTTTCGTTCGTAACTGTTATTAGAGAGTTGGATTGAATGCAAGAGAGGGAGAGATTACCAAAGGGTCTTGGTGTGAGAAGCATACCACCAGACAGATGGGGGAACAGAGTGGAAGAGTAGAGGGAAAAGTTTGTGAGGGAGCATCACACAAGAGGAGAGGGGCTGACAGTGAGGAGGGAGTGTTGGTACTGGGAGATCTGGAGACTTCTGAAGTTGGCAAACCCTTAGGGGTAGTTTTGAACAGAGAGGTCTCATTGTTATGGACTGATAACTATGATTGTCAGATATATATATCTTTTGGAATAGGAAGGAAGTAGAAAAGTGCTCAATCCCTCCCCTGCATTTCAATAAATCAAATGAAAAGCAACTGTAAATTGAATAAATCATTAGACAACTGTACACATTTCAGTCACTTTTTTTTTCACAAAACTCACAGCGATTTTACTCTGACAAAAAGAAGGCATAACACTGTCCCTTCATATATACAAAAAACTGCATTATCCATTTTTTCGTCATCTAAATATAATGCTGTACTGTATTCTAATGGGGCCAATACTGAAATCATCAAAGAAGTGAATATCCAGTACCTGCTTCCATATTACAGTACCATAATTACAATACCCTTATATATCAAAAGCCAAAATTAAGCCTTTCCTTTTGCAACACCTTGTAGAGGAAGACTATCTGAAAGTCGCAACAGAGGCTGACAGTCTATAAAATGTACATTAGTACTATATTAGTACTAGTAGTAGAAGTAGAAGTAGAAGTAGAAGTAGAAGTAGAAGTAGAAGTAGTAGTAGTAGTAGTAGTAGAAGTAGAAGTAGAAGTAGTAGTAGAAGTAGTAGTAGAAGTAGTAGTAGAAGTAGTAGTAGTAGTAGTAGTAGTAGTAGTAGTAGTAGTAGAAGTAGTAGTAGTAGAAGTAGTAGTAGTAGAAGTAGTAGTAGTAGTAGAAGTAGTAGTAGTAGAAGTAGTAGTAGTAGAAGTAGAAGTAGTAGTAGTAGAAGTAGTAGTAGTAGAAGTAGTAGTAGTAGAAGTAGTAGAAGTAGTAATAGTAGTAATAGCAGCAGCCCAATGAACAATGATGTAGTCTACTGAAATAGTTGAACTCACTGGCAGGACAAACACTACGATAGTCAACATACTGTACTGCTACCAGGAGGAAGTCAAGCCTAAATAAATAGTAAAGTAAATAGTAACAACAGAATCTATTAGTATTCTTTTATAATTTACAATGAATAACTATTTATGTTTCAACTCATCTTTCTGCTTTAATACTGTACTGTATTACTATAAAATAATACTACTGTATATGTTAATACCTTGTCAACTATCATAGTCACCTCATCAGGATTAAAACCCAATACCCTTGTTGCCATCACCATCACCACTATATTCCTACACCTTCCTACAACAATGATGGTGGTGATGTATGGAGTCCACAGTACCACAGTAGTATGCATGAGCTGATTTCTCTACATATTTATGGCCCAGTTATTTAGAATTAAATAGTAGTTTTCAGTACCTGGGAAATATCCATTTCTCTTCATTTTTAACTATTTTTATGTTTACATAAACTACTGTATGTTGAAGACCCATTAATGTAAGTATAATATCTACTGTATATCCTAAACCCAAGAGTGTTATGGGATGAGACTCAAAATTGGTGTTCAAAGAACAGAGCACAACTGCATAATCATAATTAACTGATTTATCCGATATCTCAATTCTATAATACAGTACTGGGCCAATAGTTAGCACAAGTTCAAATCCTGAGAGGTAACTATGTTACCTGATACACTATTGCATAGTTTCCTGCCTGTGTCTGTACAGTTGCAGACAACAAGTTCCTGATATAACAATCACACTTTAATGCTTGGCACCTGTCAATACACCATCAATAATGTAAGAGAAATAAGACTCACCAAAATTGGGCAGGTCATCAAATATCACTGTTAATATGATGATGACTCAGTACTGTACACAGATTTCAGCCAATCACAGATTTGTTTTTAAATTAATAATGGCTACCTTCACATTACCAAGCAATAACTTAACTACTGTGGATGATATTTGGTACCAAGAATTTTATGTCTACAACTGTCCTGTCACTATTATAAGTCATTTTAGTTTCCTCATTCATTCATGTCTCAGAATTCCCAAAATAAAACATCTCCGGATTACTTTGGATTCTAAGCATATGAGGCTGAGAGTGACAAACTTTACAACTTATGATGGTGAATAATATCATGCAGCAACAATCAAAAGTACAACACATCACTCCTTTAATACATGTATGTGGTGCTAAATCATTCATTATACAGCACATATTTTTACCATCCATTGCTGTATCAGTAACATTTTACACGAGTATTGTAAAATAAACTAAGTCTGAGAATATGAAAAAAATAATTAAGCTACCATTATTATAGGAATGACGAGAAGTAATGTACTGTAGATCTTGGTTACATCGCATGTTACAATACACTATTCAATCTTACCAATACCCTCCCTCACTATTAGAACCTTGAAATACATAATATAGTACTGTACCTTATAATTAATATGGGCTGGTCTATAAATAGTAAAATAACAAGATGGTTGTACTAATGTATACAAGATGTAGTACCAAGTTGAATACCATGAATATTTCTCTTCAAATGTTCAACACTGAATTATTATTAATAAAATCATGGACTACAGCTGTCAAGAAAACATTTATATTATTTATAGAACATGGGATAATGTAACATGACATGAAGAAGATATGTTTAAAGGAAGGATTTAACATAAGGACCATACATTACCAAAAGTCAGAAGAAAGTAGTGCAATAAATTAATATAAAAGTGCTGTGGAACTTGAATAATACAAGTTTAGAGTACAGTACTAAAAACAATATGGCTGTATACTATACAAACTCTCCATGCCATTTGATGAGGTGAATTTCACCAAAACCAAAGTGTTAACACTGATATAATAAAAAATATATATATATATATATTGTCAATGAAGGAAATATAGGGAGACGACCGTTTCAATGTCGTTTTCTAATAATTCATGTGTTACTTATATGGGGAAGAAAAGAAATGCATACTGTATAGGAGAATCAGGAGAAAATAGTATGGAAAGAGAAAGAAAAAAAGAAAGTAAACATGTGATGTGATCGTCTAGTTGGGAGTGTCTGACTGGAGTCCCACAACTGAAAATCTTTCTTAGATCTGAAACTTTCTGATATAGCCACAAAGTTTGGCTGCTGCATTCCCTTGATTAGTGGCCAATATCCCCTCATAGGAAATCATCTTTGTCTCATTAAAACACTGTGGATCTTACAACCCCAAACAACCAAACAGATAAGGAAACAGAGAGGAGGGATGAAAAACTATGAATAAAAACAATGAATGGATGGATGGCTAGTTGAAGAGGTGACAGGAAGTATTGTTAAACATAATATAGATTTTGACTATTTTACTATACTGTACTGTACACTGATTCTTGACTCATACTGTAGTCCATTCAATATTATACAGTACCATGATACTTTTGTATACTGTACTGACGTTTTCAATACCTATGTGCTGTACCGGTATATCAGAATTCACTGCACATTCCACATTTATACTGTGAGAATCTCTGTTTAGTAAGCTGCAGAACTTTGAATTCCTCCAAACTATACCAGGGAACAGACAACTTCAAAGTTACTCATTGGGACCTGTTTTGTCGATTAATTTGGAGGAATCAATAGCCCTCAAATTTACCACATAGGGAAGGTGAATATCTCTTTATCTATATGTATAGTTATTCTACTCAAATATGGACCAGCCTATGTTCACTTATCAATCACCTCGTCTAAAACTGCTACTCAAAAATCGTGTGGAAAAAATTACTAAAGACGACAAAAATCGCTACTGGTGGCCGGCCAGGATGTTGTGTTGGTCAGACCTGTGCCAAGACCTGATGATAAGGATGACCTGAATAGATGCAGAGTAACAGGTCAGGTGTAGATGGAGGTAGATTATTGAGTCAGGTGTGGATAGAATCGATATTAATAGGTCATGTGTGGACAGAGGGAGATTAATGGGTCAGGGGAGGATATGGGTCTGGGAGGGACAAATAAAGAGTCAAACGGAGTCAAACTGGATCTTCAGATTGTAAGGTCATTTGTGGATATGGATCTGGGAGGGACATAATTGGTCAGGTCAGGTAGAAAAGGAAAGAATAATTTGGCTACATTCTACACATAAAAATCAAATTATTAACAACCATAAGGCTGGAAAATTGTAAATAGAGGAGACTGTCTAATATAAATAAGTGTGAATAAACCAAGGAGAAAAATATATACCATTATAGGATCCCTATAAAAATAATCAAATAACCAGACACTACAAATTAAATAGCATTCTAGATGGAGTGAAAAACACATATCTGGCAAAGTGGCAAGTCAGGTTGGGTTGTCTGAAGGCAAGGCAGAGCCGGGCTGGAATGCAATGCTTCTTGTTGTTGTTGTTGTAGTAGTAGTAGTAATTTGTTGTTGTTTTAGTAGATGTTATTGTTGTTGTCATCAGGAATTTAAAATATCATACAGTACAATAAGTCTGGTCTGGTTTGGTCAATTCAAATCTTTAAATGTAAAATGCAAAAATAATACATTCTGTTTTAACTCCAGTTGATGATACTGTACATAATGCCGTTACTGTATATGCAGTCTATGCTGCTCTTTGGTTATGAGTTATGCACTAACATTAAATGATGTTACAGTACTGTATTGTGTTATGTTATTCACTGTGGACAATAAACCATCAACCATGAGTTATTTTCCATCCTCATAATCCACAACTAAATCTCTCCCATAACCATAATTCATCAGAAATTTCAATACTTCTTTGTATTCTACACAAAGATTGGCACAGGTCTGACCTTCCAACCCACGGCAGCTGTAACAGGTGAGGAGACGGATGAGGACAGGACATGATTGATTAGGACATGACAGGTTAGGACACAGGACAGGATATGACAGGGAAGGATAAGGTAAGGACAGGACAAGTTAGGATATGACAGGACAGGAGAAGGGCTAGGGCAGGACAGGACAGGACAGTGTTTGGAGAGGAAAAAGTAAGGACAAAGTAATAACCCACTGAGGAGGTGAGGCCAGGATGGTATTTATTCATCGTTTGTTTTGGGATGTTGAAAACTATATCACAAGGGGGACATTATTGCAGACAGTAAAGTTTAAGTTAAGGAAATATCTATACCTGTAATGGCACTTGACTTTTAAACAAACACGGAGGTCATAACATTTTTCACATAAAAAAGTTTAGCAAAATGTTAACACTCGACATAAAATACTGCATCTTTTTTTAGCTGATTTCTTTAAAATATAAAAGATTATTTACTTGTATTAAAGAATTACAGTAGATTTAAAATTCTTAATCATCACATATTAAAAAATATCAACTTTCAACTATTATTGCAAATAATTTGTTTTTGGTTAAATACATTTACTTATTTATGTAGTGTACATTTATGGTATCATTATGGTCATTGATTGGGAAGCTCCTTAGATATGAAGCCTAAAGCTTGAACTCTGTAGCCTTAATAACCCAGGCAGAGAATGTGGACATTGATGGCTGTAACCTTGTTGAGTAGAGGGTGTCTGTCTGTCTTAACTCAACTCTTAACAAACTAACAATTGTTCTTCATGTAATCTGCCTCTAAGGTGAAAAGGGAGGGGTGGGAGGAAGGTCATGACAGTGTATATGGAATGGGAGAGGAAAGAAGGAAAGGGTGGGAGGGAGAAGGATAGTAAGGTTTATGGAGGAAAGGTGCATGGAAGAGGGTCATGGATGGAAGGATAAGGATAGTAATGTTTACAGGAGTGGGTTATGAATGTAAGGATAAGGACATTAAGGTGTATGGGGACAGTACCCAGGGTGATGTAGTGACCACGGGTGGCCAGCAGGGGGGGCGGGGGGGGCCTCTGCTCTGGTGTGGGGCTGGTGGGAGGATGGTCTGGGGCCGGGTTGGATGGGGACCCGGCGGTGGTGAGGGCCCGCACAAGTCGGCCTCGCGGGGTACCTTGACTCCGGCTGCGTTTAAGGTTGTCGCCCCGCCTGCTGCCTGCCTGCGACTGCCCTGGCTGCCCTGACCCGCCCTGCGTGAGCCCCAAAGGACCTGCCCCGCGCCACCCCCCGCCGCCGGGCGACAGACACACCCCGTTCAGCTGAGAGGGGAAGTCCTCAGTCACCTGCTCATCTAACCTAACATATAAACTCACCCAATATACACTACAGTATAACCTTCAAATAACACTAATAAACACTTGCATCAATCACTTCATAATACACAAATAAGCATCTGTTCCCAACCCTTCATACTGTATAACACTAATAAAGACTTGTAACCATCACTTTATTTTACACTCAATCCACCATTTTTTTCAAAGGCATCTGTTACTCATTTTCACACATAATACATGATCTACTGGGTTTGTTTTAAATTAAAGTGTTATATACATTAGTGTTATACTGAAGGCTTACTGTAACCTATTTTTCTATGACCTGCTCTTGCTAATCCAATATATAAACTACCATCCTCCACCCTACCATGACCTACCATAACCCAATCTAACCTACCATACCCAAATCTAGACTTCCAAACTCAAATCTAACTTACCATACCCAAATCTAACCTTCCATACCCAAATCTAACTTACCATAACCCAATGTACTCTACCATACCCAAATCTAACCTACCATAACCCAATCTAACCTATGTAAAATAGCGCAATCCATTCTAATCTACCAGAACCCAATCTAACTTAGCATTATCTAATCTAAGCACCACTCATTAATCTAACCCATCATATCTTAATCTAACCTACTTCTGTATACCCCAGTCTAACCCACCACTCTATAACCCAAACTATTATACTCTAATCTAATCTACTATAACCAAATCTAACTTACCATAACCTAATTTATATCTACTACAATATAGCCTAATCTAACTTAGCATAATCCAGTCAATTCTAACCTAACCAAACCCAACATTGCCAAACTCAATTCAACCCAACCTGCCCAACCATCTAACTTGTTGAGGTGATTCCAGGACACTAACACCAACCGATGATTATGACAACAACAACAATTTTCCTTTATTCCTGGAGATTAAATGACAACACAGCGCGGGGCTTCAATAAATAACCTTGGACACGTCACCTCCTTCACTTCCGAGGTAAAAATATATAAAATTTTCTGGGGCAATTGTCACGTGTTTCCGGGGAAGGAGGGGAAGGCAATGATGATACACTTGCCTCCATGTCTGCGTCACACACACACACACTTGGCGTTGTAAATAATATTAGTCTACCATTGAGGAGGTTGTCTGTTGTGGAGGACAAGTTGAAGGACTAGTAGTGATTTCTCCAAACTCTGCTACACAACAGGTCCCCTGCCCATTATGCTGTGTTAGGCTGTTTCCTGGCAGACTTTGGTAAAATCAGTAGTCATCAAATTTGCTCACAATAGATGGTCCCCTGAAGTTTATCCCTATACAGTATATTCAACTTGTGAATTTGGGGCAATTTCACTAGAGCGCCTGAGTTGTAATGGTATCAGTATTTATTCACCAGTAAAAACTCTTCTCTCTATGGGAAGGAAGTATCACAACACCAAGTGGGTAATGTGGGAATGGAGAAAATTGTACCACTTAAATGGGGCCACAATTTCATCAGCAAATGACAGACAACAGGCTCCTTCATACTCTCAGGAAATAAATTACATAAACTCCTGATAATCTGCTTACTGAAATCAATATCCTAAGATAATAACCAAGTAACAGATCATCTAAACTAAGGTAAGGTAGACCGTCGATATGCTGCACCACAAATCAATCTATACCACCACTTCATTTTACACTCAGTCCCTCATTGAAAACCACCAAACTATTTTCCAGGCTTCTGTTATTCATTACCATACATTCTATGTGATATACTTGCTCTGTGTTAAATGTTAAGTGTTAAATATTATCACATGGGTTTTACCAAGTTTGAAGGAGTCAGTGTCTCAAATTTACTGACTAAATCTGAAGCCCCATAATAATTACAAATATGGTAGCTACACCTACACAATACCCACCATACCTGCCACACCATCCTTAATCAAGCCTTACAGTACTATATTTGCTACAAAAAAGCTTCATAATAGTACACTGTAGGAATAAAGTCTTGTCCATTACCTATAGAGGTCACTGTAACCACATGGCCTGGGTATGTAAAGTCTTTCATTACTTTTCACAAAACAAACATGGCAGCTCTGTTGGAACTTTAGAATAATATATGCTCCACAGTCATGTATGGATGATGAAAACAATATACAGTAGTACATAATTATACTACAAAACACACACACACACACAGGCCAATAGATTACATTGACCTATCTCTGGGGGCATCAGATATGACTTTAGTCCTTAGGTGTATAGTAGCATTAATAATACCCTATGGGGACCCACTACTGTATTACCATATATACTGTATGAAGCCACAGAAACTACCATAATATTAATAAGAAGCTTCACAACACTACTGTACTGTATGTACCATGAAGCATTTGAAAACCTACAAATTACAGTACCATAAAGATGAAGCCTCATGGCCTACCAATAAATTGAGGCTTCACAATACTAACCCTTACACCATGAAGCCTTTGGGATCTACCATAGCACAGCCTGAAGCCTTAACATCCTACCAGGGATATGAAGGAGATGATCTGTTGATGGAAAAATTGGAGCACCAGCAATTCCCACAATACCTGTCATGAAACATATCCCCAATTAGAAATAATAATCAGGTT
Organism: Petrolisthes manimaculis; assembly: GCA_034508575.1. Classification (NCBI taxonomy): domain Eukaryota; kingdom Metazoa; phylum Arthropoda; class Malacostraca; order Decapoda; family Porcellanidae; genus Petrolisthes; species Petrolisthes manimaculis. The sequence continues at coordinate 34,345 of JAWZYT010003876.1, read as the reverse complement.
TTTGTTTCTTGGCATAGTTTGGAGGAATCATTAGCCCTTCAATTTACCAAAAAGAGTCATTCTCCCTCTTCAAGGGATTGTTTTAATGCTATACAGTTTACTAATTAGCGGCGGCATTACCCTTTAGACATAAATAAAAGTCTACCTTGTTTACCCTACCATGAATAAGTATGTATGTAAAGTTAAGAGTACCCTTCATTTACCCTTCAAGGAAAACGGCATCCTCATGAGCTTTAGGCAACCTCGGTCGTGGGGACAGAGGCTTGTAGTGGTGGCAGAGGGGGTAGTGGTGGTGGTGGTGGCAGTAGTGGTAGTGGGGGTAGTGATGGTAGTGGCAGTGGTAGGGCTAGTGGTGACTATTGTGCGAGAAAGGGTGGTGCTCGTTGTAATCAAAATGGTGGTGATACTTAATGTATGAGAAGAGGTAGTAGTAGTAGTAGTGGCAGAATTATTAGTACAGTTAGTAGTAACAGGAGTAGTAGTAGGAAGAGAGGAGGTGGTAGTAGTAGTAGTAGTAGTAGTAGTGGTGATGGTGGGGTCAGTAGTAGCAGTGGTGGTACCTCCTGTCTAGATTAAGAAGGAAAACAAGGTCAAAATTATAGAAAAGATAATGAACAGGCTGTTGTCATTCACTAGTTGGACTAGGCAAAAGGGTGTATTTTGAAGGAAATAGTCTAAATGCTGCCTTAATCGAACTTTCTGCTAAGTCAATACAAAGAGGAAAAGGAGCCGGCCTAATTGCTCCAGTTTACGGAGGGTTTATTGTACTAAGAATTCCTTATCCGCCACATTCTTCTTTTCCACTATTTCATTGTTTTTTCTTGCAGGCTCTCCCTATCAAAATTTTTCTATCAGTCTAAAAAAAAACTCTTGTTGGGTACACTGAAATTACATGCAAAGAAAACGAGTCCTGCCAAGCAATGTTCAGCCGCTGACGACACCTACATAATGACACGCACACACACGCACACAATACAGACATGTCATAGTGCCACTGTGCAGGTTATTATTGTCACTTAGTGGGTCCCAACTCGTGACCTACTATGAGCAATACTGTACTACTGTACTATATTTCTTTACATACACACACACACACATACACACTGAAACAACTTTATTTATTAACACTCATGGAGCGATACACTAGAACATATGGTTTGACTGTATGTATATGACAGTCTTTGGTCAGAGTCACCAATATTTCACCTGCATTGGAAGTTGCTATATTCTTCAAGTTAAACCATTTTAACAGTACAGTACCTTGATACAACAATAATCACTATATGATGTGCCATACACACATACCTAAATTCTATCATTATTATAAAGATGATCACCATACTCATGAATTCTCTTAATTTGGATGCATACACATACACACACACACACACACAGTTACCATATGTGATTCACATTTGCCTTGTCCTACTTGTAGTACTTCTCCAGTCAAATGTACCAAATTAGTAACACTTTGGTTCACATGTACTGTACTGTACACTGAATTTCACTGGGACAAGAATGTATGATCTATATATTCTCTATTTCCACACAGCAATACAGAGTATTTGAACTTTGAATGACAAACTTATATGCAAATGTATGTTGATGCTTTCCAGGAATCAGAAATGAAATTGTGATGTGATTATGAAGACAGATCAAAGACCCAATTTCCCAAACCAGGGTCAAAAGTAAACAAAACAAAAAATATCAAACCTCAACAGAAATAATAATAGATGCCAAAGCTCCCCAAAAGTAATAAACAAAATCCTGAAGACATATATCGAATAAATAAATAACCAAACTCCAGAAGGGAAAAGAATCTGAAATCAGTGTTGAATAATATCCCAAAACACACAAGTAAAAATTATAACTCATAAAACCAAACTGCTGCTGTACAAACCAAGGTTGATCTGGGTAACAGGGAACTGGTTGACTGTAAACTGAGAAAAAATAAAGAACTAGGGAGGGGAAAGTGAGAGACTGGAGGTGTGTGTACGTATGCATGCGCATGTGTATGTATGTGTGTGTGTTTTTGTGCATGTCTGTGTGTGTGTGTGTGTGTGTGTGTGTGTGTGTGTGGGTATATGTGTGCATGGGAACACAACAATGGGGTAAGTGAGTGAAGATGCACGTGCCAAGTGCAAAGGGAAAAGGTTCCAACATTCACATAACACAGAGAAAATGTGGGAGAAAATTGGTTTTGAGTTGAAGAGACAGAGATAAACACACATATATACAGAACTGTATATATATGTACAGCATACATAAAGTGAGAGAGAAAGAAGGTTCAGAGAGAGAGGGAGAGAAAGTGAGAGAAACAACACAGACAAAGACTCGGAGGTGCACTTACAAGAATCCGTGTTTGTTATCTATGAGGTGGGTAAAATACTTATATACAAGTGCATTAAACTTATGGGTGGCCAATGTCAACACCCTCACACACCAAGACTCACATATGTGTTGTAAATATAATTTGTGCACCATTCTCTACTTTCTTATTTATAGTACACTGTACAGTACTCACACGAACTCATTGTAAACTCGTATACAATGAAGCACAGTATAAGCTTCAGATATTCTAATTTCTCAAACTGTTTAAGGTATTACTATATTGGTTGAACTGGAAACTGATATTTGAAGCTCTAAAACTGATGAATTGAAATGATACACTGCAGCTAATGCACTCAGATTAACTTAAGAATTGTAAGCATAATATGTATGTTAAGGGTAATGTACTGTATTTGATAATGATAATACTCTAAGTACAGCACAAAGCCTCCATAAATAAAATGCTGAAACACAGAAGGAGTATGATGCGACACTCATGTGAGTCAAGCGTCTGTGACAGAGTTAACATACAGCAAAACATATATACATACATCAAAAGTTATATATTATACTGTATATGTCTGTCAATATTACCAGCCTATTTTTCAACACCTGTCAAGTTAATTCATAGATACACCTCCCATTTTTATGATACATTAATGAAGGTAAAGTAACTGGTTTGTGTAAATTAGAAGGCTGCTGAGTCCTCCAAACTGTACTACACAACTAAGAAATTCCTGACCCGTACATGTTCTAAGGTAGTACTGTACTGTAGTCTGTTCCCCAGTACCAGTACTGTCTGGAGGAATCATTAGCCTTTCCATTCAACCACCAAGGATTAACTCCCTAACTACAATACAATGGACAAATCCATTTATTGAATAATATACTGGATCCTATTTTGGACACTACTGTACCTAATATGAACATCAGTCATTATCCGAATATGACTTTGGCTCCTTAATGATTATGGATATCAATATTAGGAATAAAATCTATTACGCTGGTACCCAGTATTTTCTCTACTGAACCCTTGATGCCCCTGTATTAAACTCTGAATGTCTCAAACACACATACATATGCCATTAATTAACATATCTTTACCTAAAAATCCCATATGCCAACAACTACCCAAATCTATTATAGCAACATAAAGAAAATGTCATCAACCTACTGAATATCTTAAACTTTTTTCCCACATATGATATAAATAACTATAAAATGCTCCTACTTTATCCTAAATGTCTCTCACATTCATATTACATGAATACTGTAACTATAAAATGCCCCTACTTTATCCTCAATGTCCCTAGCATTTTCTAATCTACATAAATCATTGTATCTGTACAGTAAATTTACTGTCCCTAACTTATAAAAAAACTCTTACCCAAATTCAAAACCCTCACTACATGAACTTAACCTGCTGAACCTATAATATACTTGAAGTTCTCAAGGCTAAACAAAATAACCTGCACAGGATATCCCAACCCTAAAAATGTACTGTACCACAAATATTAAAGCATCCACCTAAAGTTGAAAAACACTAATAAACATCCCAAACCAACATCAAAGACCATGTTTTAATTCTGCAACTTTACTTAGATGTGTTAAGTGATACTTTATTATTGATAAATTGGTTGGCTACAGCTTTCTCCAAGCCATGCCAAGAAACAGCAGCCAACTGACACCTCAGTATATAATTAACAGACTTGCTATTTCATAACAGTGTTTGGAGAGTCTATAGTCTTCCATTTCAGCCACAACAGATGACTTCTCTTAAATTTATGTGTGTTGACTAGCTCTGTTAATGAGTTGAGAGCTGCTATTTTTATATGAATGTTGTACTGCCTGCATCCCCACAGGTTACACTACACAGAATATACCATATACAGTAATCCAGTACTGTGGAGCTAACAATATGTTCTCTTTCAATATACTGTACAATATTGTGCATACTCATCTTCTAACCCTTTACATATGTATATAATATTCAAGCATTACCTTCATTACCAACTGACTCTCAACAACATCAGCAATTCAATCAACACAAAAATAACAATACTGTATCTTGGTAAAGGCAGATATAACAAAATGGTAATGATATATCTACAGTAGTTTAGTTCCCAATTCCCATATATCATAATGTCTCGTATTTCCTACAGTACACACACTACACTACAAATAGATGATGTTATTACAAAATATTATTGAAGTTAAAATGTTCTTCCACCTCATCCCAACATACAAGAGTGCCATCTGAAGTCCAGATTTGAAACTGAAATGATAAAAGCCCTTATCAACTTGATGAATTCAACTAAAAGTTTTGACTCGCCAGGAAGACAATGGAAATTATATTCTGTTCTGTAACCTCACTTCCAGGTGGTAATGTTTTATGCTTGAGGAAAAAACGAAGGAACATTTCTTCTTCATGGTAAAGTTATTATCAAATGTTCAGTCTTCTCTCCTGTACTGTGTGTAACTTTGATATTCATGGAGTTATCAAGGACATATATTCGCCTTTTTGTTTCAAGGACAAATGAAGGTGTTACTGTCCATTCATGATACTATGAATCTCAAAGCTAATTATCACACACAAGAGGTGACAGAACCTTTGCTGGTGACTGTAGGTATATACTGGTGCATAAATATAAACATGACATAATTACTACCGGTAAGGGGGCAAAAGTATACATCTATGAGTGTATGTACATCAAGAAATATGCATTGCCAGGACAGAAGTTATATGATTATAATCCAAATATGACCTACATTACATAACTATGATCAAAATTGCATACAGTACTGTCAAATACAGTGTATTGCAAATCCTACAGACTGTACTATACTGTACTATAATTGTACTACTACCCTATAGAACCAACTTGTGCAGTCCTACTGTATATACACATTGCTAATGGGAAGGAGATAAAGAGATAAATGAAAGAAAGGAAAAGCTGGATATTACCTAGGGGAACAAAGAGTTGACAAACACTATCAATACAGTACTGTACTGTAGTTATAAAATGGTGGCAGCATCACACACCCAACAAAATCTCCTTGCTTCATCAAAATATGTACACAAAGGAATACCAGTGATGGAGCCAGAACGTGAACTCATGTTGGTATATTTACATATTTAAGAACCATATACGAATGCAGATGAAATCACGGCAGTGACAGAGCTGTAACCAAAAGCCACACCCATTTACAGAACATTAACTTTGCTCATGTACACAATGGGATGCACCAAACACGGCCATGGGATTCGAACACACGCACACATAATGATGTCCAACACACGTGTGGTTCCGATGACAACGCTTCTATAATCCAGAAGACCTCAATTGTCAACGTGAAGGGGAAGGTTCAAACACCACCCCATCACAGTCTTATAATTATTTATGGTACACTTATTGTCTTGCTTTGGAAGTGTTTGACATGCCGCAGATCGCAAACTGTTTTTTCCTTACAAATTGTTGGCTGCTGTGTTCATAACAATTAGCATAATAACCTTGCTTGTTGATGAAAAGTTAGTTTGTTTCTTTGTGTGTGTTTGTGTGTGTGTGTGTGTATGTTTTGAGTGCTAATCAGTGCCCGAGTGCAAATAACATACAAGTACTACAATCCACCTTCCCATTCCAAGGGGTATTAGTGAAGGTGTCAAGTGATAAGTACTGTACTCTATTAAACACTATAATAAAATATGTTAGGTGAGGCACTGTATCAATAATTGAAGTACAGTATATTAATAATTGTAGGTAATTATAGTTAAAGTGGTGTGTCTGTATAGTGAGTGACTAGTTTCTATTCTGGTGTGTATGTTGCTGTTGGCACTGCTGTCAGTTTTACCACTTAGTATTGCTATTGATCTAATATCTAGCTAAGCTATTGTTAATACCTGTTGTCAATACTGGTTGTAGAGTTTGGGATACTTTCTATGATTATATATATACAGTATATACTGTATACTGTATTATACAGTATATTTTAATATGAGTGCTCTGTTGTTACCATTCCTCAGATTGCCATTCCAAATGGTGTTTCTGTCTGCAATGTATCCTATCATGTATTTTTGTCAATAAAGTTGTTTGTTATGGTGTCAGTGCTATTACAACTAATACTGGTGATTAATATCTACCAAAGTGTTTTGACTAGATACACACACACACACACGCCATGTAAAATCTTTATCGAATGCAAGAGGCAAAAAATTTCATATTAAAGAAGTGCTTGAAGTGCCTATAGTAGTTTGTCATCTTACCAAGTAGCAAGTACTGTATAGTGATGTTGTGCGATGATGGTAGTGGTGGTTACAGTGATTGGTGTCATTATTTTGTGGTGTGTAATGCAAGTTACATGAATGAATAGTAGTGTGCAAGGAGAGCAGCAAGTAATAGTGTAATTGTGTGAATAGCATGAGTGTACAATGATGTGTAGTAAATATGCAGTGTGAATAATCTGAAAGAGAGTTAAGTGCAGTGTAATGTAAGCATCCTGAGTGTATAGTAATGTGTGACCAAGACAACAAACATACCCTGAAGGTCGGAGCGTCTCTTGGCCATATGGGCGACCAGAGCTCTGAGTGGTCCAGCGGTGGTTGGACTGGTTACTGTGCCTGATGGTGTGTGAGGACTGTCTTCACCTTCCTCCTGGCTGGGGCTGTATGGATCTGGTTCATCTGGTGATGGTGTGTCCAGTGTTGGTGCTGAGTGTCGCTGCGAGAACCTTGGTCGGGTACGTGGTGGACGGACAGGTCGGCCGGTGTCGTCAAACAGTGTCAGTCCAGCGCGTCCTGCCTGGCCTGACTCACACCACCCTCCACTCTCTGCCACAGGGCTGGGGCGGGGTGAGTGGCGGGGTGAAGCACGGGGACTGCCACTTGGGGTGACTCTGGGGCTGGCCCTTGGGGAGGCTGACAGACTGTGAGCAGCCCCAATATCACTCACCAACAAGGCCTCTTCACCCAACTCTACTTCATGATCACTGGGACTTAACACTTCTGGGGTCCCTGGTATCTGTGGAGGACCCATCTCTGGGGTGTGGTCTGGGGTTGAGGGCTCTGGGGCTGGACTCTCAGGTGTAGGAGTCATGTCAGAGCTGAAGGCTTTACGGAACCTGGCATCCAACTTGCTGAACTGTTCCTTGAGGCGAAACTTGTGACGTGGGGCAGAATCCTTGGCCCCAACGCTCACCCGACCTAATCCATCATCAACACCCGTGTCATCCTCTTCTTCATTTTCCTCCTCTGCTTCTTCTTCCTCTTCTGCCTCCTCTAAGCATCCTTCATCCTCAACAACAGCATCCTTTAAGTCCTCTATCAGCTCTCCTTCATTCTTCACATCTTTCCCTCCTTCTTTCACTTCCTTTACCCCTCTATCCTTCCCACCATCATCCTTCCCATCCTCTTTTACTTTACTCCTAGATTCCTTCCTACTGAGCAGTCGAAGGAACTCTATCTTTCCTTCCTTTCCCTCCTTCACTACTCCTCCTTTTCCTTTCTCCACTCCCTTGCTGTCCTTTCTGTTTAGTTTCTTCCTGGTTTCCTCCTTCCTGGGCACTACTCCTCCTCCTCCTCCTCCTCCTCCTATTCCAATACCTCCTGCCTCTGTTTCCTTCCTCTCCTTCCTCCCCTTCCCATCAAGTTCGTGATGGAGGAGGTAAAATGATGAGCCTCCTACTTCTAGTACACCCTTGTGGGAAAAGAATAAGGTCAGTGCTGATGTGATGTGAAAAGAAGAGACAGAGACAGACAGAGAGACAGAGAGAGAGAAAGAGAGAGAAAGAGACAAAGAGAGACAGAAAGACAGAGAGAAAGAGAAAAACAGAGATAGAAAGAGAAATAGAGAAAGAGCTGCAGCTGCGCATAAGGCACTTTTCGTCCAAAAGTCAGAGACCTAATAAGGTTCTCAGACATTGAGACAATGTAGGAACATTCCACCTTCACAGCATCCATCACTAAAAACTTTCCCTTCTTTCCACACCATCCAGAGAATGTTTGACATTCACTGATGCTTTACTTTTCTGGATGAGCTTGTATCTTTGTAAATACTGCCTGGATTGTGACTGCCATGGTTGTACACTGCTTGAAGTATTAAATGGTCCAATACAAGTGAGTTTCACTTAACAGAAAGTGCCATGGCTTATCAAACTTGGTCTTACTAATCAACACTTGGCATTACTTGGCAGAAATTCCTATTATCTCTTTTATATGTATAGAGAGTATGTCCTTTTCAATAATGTGACACAGTGACAAGACACACACATACAAACACACACATCTTAAGAGTACATGACTGATCATGACTCAGTGAGACCAGTTACAGTTTGGTACATCTTGCTTGTAATGGTTTCACAGAACAGGACTTTGTATGACTCATATACACTTGATACAACATAAGTCTTTAAACTTCACATCTACTTAAAGTCTAGTAAAGTATGGCTTAATGGAGCCAAGATATTGTAAGCAAACTGGATGTTACTAATTCTTGCAATCAGTTGCAGAAAACAGATTACCGGTACTATATTTCAATAATACACACAGTCTGTTCCCTGCAACAGCTTGGAGGAGGAAGTAGTTGCCAAGTTACCAAAATTATCTTAGCCAACTTACAAAACTTCCTATGACCATTCTTATAAGAAAGTGTTGCCCCAGAGAGTTATCACACACTGATGAATGTTTATGTATACTGTATATAAGTGAGTGTATGTATATTTGTGTTTTCCCTATACTTACCCACCTGCACTTTACCCATGTCCTCACTCACATACCCACACCATACCCTCACATTCCCCACCACAGTAGGTAAACCACAACAAATTTGACTTATCATTACAGTTTACAAATCTTTCTGAATCTTTGCCTATTGTCACCAAACGTTACATCCACAACTGACATACAGTATAGCCAGAGCTTACAAACCACTCCTAATCTACAATTGTTGTAAACAAATGCTACACCCAGAGTACCAAGAGATGTTAACCAGTACAGTAAACGTGTAACACTAATATTACAACCAGTACACCTGAACAGTAGAAGCCCAGTGTTAAAATGCCATCTCTTATAAATCCCCCAAAGCCTTACCCAGCGGATCTGTGTTAACAAATGTGTCACCAGACTATACTGTCTTAAACTCAATGTACTGTAACTTATACTACCTTAACTCCAGAGGAACTAACTCAACCTTTAACTCAATGTCACATGGACCAACTTGACTCTGTAGAAACTAACTCAACTCCCCTGACTATATTGTAAACATATTAACAGCTCTATGTCTCACTAATGCTATATAAGCACAGTATTAGTAGCTCTATCTATACTTTACTAATGCTATTTGCACATTAGTATCTCTATTTATGCCTTACTAACACTATATTTATATTGGTAACTGTATATTGTGTTCCAATAGTACAGTAACTCAAAAGAAGCAGTCAGGTACAGACAATCCCATCAAGGTAGTCATTACTGCCATGCTGATGGGACATTTATGGAATGGTCTGGATTCTTTTCTCTCACCCTAACCTTGGCTGTGAATTGCATTTCCCTTATAACCTACACTTGACACATTAAGTTAGCCATACCAACAAGACAGACACATCTATGAAAAAAATCACCTATACAAATGCATCTCAACTCGTCAACCAATTTTCATAGTTCAAGATTATTACACATCACCTACTCACAACTACTTCTAAAGGACAGATACACTACCTGCTAACATGATTGTTCCCCCCACCACCTAGTCAACCTGGGGATGTGTTGTGTGACCCCTTTATAGTGAAACAGCTGCCCACTTTACTCTAAAACCATCAAATAATAATAATCTCACATGGTCTCTCCATATTACAACTGACATCACCTAACATTACATAAACCCTAATATGATGCTATTTCAACTTAACTTTCATCATCTGAACTGACTCCACAACATAATACCTATTATCATTTCAATTTCTGTTTCCTAATCTGGACTGACTTAACCTAACCTCTCATCACTTTCTGCAAACAACAAACTTAACATTAATCCCAAAGAGAACATGATTACCCTTCCTAACCTGACTAGAGTTGACCTAATCCAGCTAACATTAAGATGACCCGACTCCAACTGTCCTCCTCAGCCTACCTGGTCTGACGATGGGGACTTGCATCGTTCTTCTTCCTTGCCGTCAGTGCGTTTGGGTGAGCGAGGGGCACGCTGGTAAGGGTCCGCTGGTCCGTATAGGTCTGGCGTTCCCATATTGAGCAGGCAGGATTTGGCGATGTAGTCCACAATGACTAGCCCACTCTCATTGCCATAGGACAGTCTGGGGACAACATTAGTCTAATATTAATAATTATTAGCCATATCTCACACCTCAGTAGATTAAACTAACCAATCACAATCAATTAAAACATACACTAAAAGTCCAAAAGTTCGGAATGCCCGATACTTCGGAAGGTTTTAGGCTGACCAATTATTGCTGAATTTTTTCAAAATATGTAAAAAAAAATACATATACTGTACAGGTATTTACAAAAAAATCACAAATAATAAATTAAGCTTATTGTGTTCCCCTGCCTTCTGAACTTTCGGACTTTTACTGTAGTTCCATTTTTAATCAAATGTTAAATTCAATCAATTTATTTAATACAGTAAGCAGAAGCTACAATTCTGGACCACCAGCAGAGAAAACCAAGTGTATTAACTTGTAGTCCAGTGAGTTAACTTACAGGCCATAGGAAGAGTTAATGGAGAGAGCAGATATGGCACCAGGAGGTTCCCCTTCCACCCAAGGCGTCAGACACACCAGGTCCGCTTGGTACCCCGCTGGTTTCTTCTGTGACCCTCCTCTCACATGGATTGGTACAAAGTAATCCACTGATGCCTGTGTGTGTGTGTGTAGGGGCAAAGGTAAGGCAAATATTGAGGAGAAAACATCATTCTAAGGCTAGGGTTGTATGGGGAAGGATAGGGAAGGGGGTTGTATAGGGAAGGATAGGGGAGGGGTTGTATAGGGAAGGATAGGGGAGGGGTTGCACAAGGAAGGATAGGGAAAGGAAGAATACAGTATGGCACCTTAGGGTAGAAAGGGTAAAGTAAGGAAAGGTTGGGCAATGCACGGCAAGGTAAGACAGGGTAATGCAGGGGAGGGTTAAGGGCAGGGCAGGGCAGGGCAGGGCAGGGCAGGGCAGGGCAGGGCAGGGCAGGGCAGGGCAGGGCAGGGCAGGACAGGATAAAGCATACCAGGTTGGTAAAAATAAAATTGTAAAAACATAACTACTTCCTTGTTGCTTACTATGATACAACTTCATTAGCAGTTTCTGAATCTTATTTAACAATTGTGACTTTTACATCTGCTATTGATTTTTTATAAAGAATTCAAAAATAATTAAAATAGGTACAATTAACATAAGAATAAAAAAAATCCATTTGGAGGGATAAATTGTTCATAACATGGAAAGACATTTAGATTGCATTGATTTAAATTACTGTTGCCAACTGTTCAATACTTCAGTTTCTTACAACAGAATATAAAATCCTTGATTGCTGTATCTTTCTTATGGAAAATATTACTTGCAAAAATATAGGTTTGCAAACATCACCTGATAATACAAACTGAAACAGAAAACCAAATCATAGACTTGTCACTATTGATCAAATTTACATTACCAAAAAAGAACTAAAGACAAACTATATAATTTGTTATTTGTTATTTGTCTGAGACAGTGTTAAAGCCTGACCCAAACTTATTCTCAAAATCCTCAAAAAATAATTGATGTCCATGACTGTACAAGACAGTTGGTTCCCCTTTGCAAATGTCACTCAAATAACTTATCACTACTGTACATTATACTTCCTATGTTACAAGTTATAATGGAGTACCACTGACCAATAGTACTGTACATGAATTGGATAAAAATATACCTCGTTTGGCCATCACTGTCGCAAATAATTAGTTTGGTTGCTACAGTTTTAATAATCAATGCAAATCAAACCACTTTCCTTTCTTATAAACACATCATCCCAATAGACAAAATGTAGATGAAGACACCCATTGATAAGGCACAATACTGTCAAAAAAGGTGCCTCTTCAATTGGTCTCTTACTGCCAACTTTATACACATTCCCGTTGCCTTGAGCCAAATGCAGGAATATTCACTGGCAGCGTGCAATGATGACTTTAATATACAGTATTACATAATATTGGACACTGGAGTAAACAGAATGTCAATAATGCTTCTCTATGGCAAGAAAAACTGCATAGTTGTAGTCTGGTAAAAATATAATGACACCAGACATTGCTTAATTAGGGGGTAATAATATTATACTTTTGGTATGTTAGAAACTTGTGAATCCTCCAAACTAAGCAAAGAAACAGGATCAGATTAATTAAGTTAAAGGGACCTGTTGCTTGGAATTGCTTGAAGGAATCAGATGCCCCCTATTTACCATCACAATATTATCACCTCCTTTGGAGTTAATGTCTAGGGATCTACCATATCAGTCATTGCCATCGCCTCGTTCATGAATTTATTGCACACGGCCCAAACAGGAAATGCAATAGTGATCCTTTGAGCAAAAATATTCATGGTAGGATATCACTCTGGGTTTGGTTTCCCATATGACAAAGGGTCCAAGATTCTGTTGGTGAACTGAAGGACACAGTTTCCTCAAAACTTAGTCAAACAACAGATACCTCAAGTGAAGGTGAGGTAGTCTGCCTTGTAAAACAGCTTTGAGGGGATGATATAGTCTCAGCAGCAAATCTAAAGGTAATTCACCTGCTCCTAACTATTCTGAGAAACAGGATTACCATAATTTGGTTGATTTGATTTGTTTCTTAGCACAGTTTGGAGGAAATGGCACACTTCAGTATTGTTTTTATAAAGTATACATCTCCCTTGAGAAACCAGTGCCCTTCTTTTCCTCAACAAAATCTTTCATGTTATATAATATTGGCAGTTGATCTACACATTGTCAAATAATTAATTAATACTATTCATGAACTAAACATACTATTGAGAAGAACACTACCCAGACTAGCCAGACTACTTCTACAAGAAAAACGCTAGTACACCTTCGGCTGCAAGCTGGCCATTCAAGTCATGTTAGTTCAGACAGTAAAATGCAACTAGTCGTCTATTTATTATAACTAGCATGGTGTCCAGGTTTTGTTGCTAGTAGAACATTTAGCTAGCATGGTATCCAACTAGTATACTATTTAATATATCAAATTAGTCCACATTTACCTAACCTACCTAATCTACATTAACATGGTATATAGTATAATATATGTAGGTATGTTATTTTAACCAATCTTTATCATCACTCTACTTCAACTACTGTTATCCTATCAGTGTCTAAATATAAACCATCCAATCCTAATCTAAATACAGTACTGTAAATCTATCCAATGCTATTCTACCCAGCCTTTGTTAAATTATACTGTACTCAACATTAACTTCCCCAATTAATTCACTCCTAACTTCATCTGATCTGACCCTAACATATTCTAACTTCATTTAAAGTTCATAACCATTTTCAGGGGGATTTTAATGATTAACTTCCAGCATTCCTTGCAGGCAAACTAATTTGGAAATGTTTCTAAGTCAAAAACACCATTCAGTGATTTTTTGAGATGCAGGAGGGAGGGTTGGACACAAAAAGGAAGAAGAAATAGAGATTAAAAAAACAGTGAGGAAAGGAGGAGAATGTTGGGGGGATGGAAGAGATGGTACAATAATAGTGAGGAGAAAGGAAAGCAGAAGGAAAGTAAGGAATAGGAAATTTTGAGTGAGATGGAGAGAGATAGAGTGAAAGAGAAACATACTAAAACATACTCACGCACGATGCTCCATCACAGATACTGTATAACCCACACACAGAAGACAGACAGACGAAGAGATATACAGACATACGCCCTCCACTCATCCATCTCAATACCTACACCTTTCCTTCTACCTTCCCTGGCTCCCTCCTTCCCTCCTTCACCCCTCCTTCTCCCCTCCTTCTCTCTGACCTGAAGAGAGGGGCGCGGAGGAAACTCATACTCCGGTGAACACTCTGCTGATCCATTCACATCGTAGATGATGGGGATCTCCAGGCACTGTAGGGAAGGATAAATATTATAAAGAATTAATCAAAGAATGACTTATTTACAGCCTACTGGACTCACACCTTCAGATGACTGCAGGAAGGTTAATGACACTGTAACAGAAAGAGAGGATTATGCATTAAATGGTGGATATATGCTTAGTTTTTGCAAAATAAACATTGTACAGTAAGATCTCACATCTCAAACAGTTTCATCTCAAATTTTCGTATCCACAATGCACCTACAACCTTGCACCAAATCTCGAATACAATTTCCAATTTTGAATCAGTGTTCCCAATGGAAGAAATTAGAATGTATAGTACAGTATATAGGCTCTAGCACAACCATCCTAACCAGCAAAAAAGTATCCATTTTCCCTTTTAACTAAAAACACAAAGGTAAGTTACTAAAATAACAGATAAACAGGAAAATGGGTATAATATTAATCAACCACTCAGTCGCGGGCATTATCTATTGTGGCATCTTTCTCTCCCAGGTCTTTCTCTCGCACTTGAAGTCACTATGTAAACAACACATTTGACGGCTAATAGCTTGTAAACCACTCATGCTACATAAATAAATTATACAGGATATTGAAGTACAATCCTACCTGCACCAACACTGTCACCACATCTACCGGTACCTCCTCCAGCAACCAATCAATACCTGATGAAACTCACATCAAATTCAATACCATTGGAAATATAGCAGTGGATGAGGAAGACACAGTGAACCCAGAAGATTTGGATATCGACTTTGACTTTGAAGGATTTGTAGGTGCTCCAGGGATGAGTGATGGTGACGATGGTAGTGGTGACAGCGGCAGACAGTAGCATCCGTGCTGCTGCCTCAGAAGCCATATTCTACCACCTATTATTTAAGCTTTAATTTTACTATTTTAAGGTGAATACAACTACTGTACTTGTTTGTATCATTCTATTTGTTACAATTATGTGAAATGCCAATTTTTCTTATTTTCATATGTTAAAAGTGGTATTTGTCAAATTTGGTGTAGCTTACCTGCCAACACTCCTGTCCCTATTTTATTTTCCCATAAGAAGTTAAGTTTGTTTCTGGATTTTTTGCATCCAGAATGTTTTTTTCAGTCCCTATTGCATTTGCGATGCAAGAACTTACTGTATGATAATTTTGGTGAAAATACGATAATTCAGACAGTGCTGTACGATAGCCTCAGATCCAAGAATTTGCATCCCTGGCTACACAACAAATACCAGATGACTCAAAATGGTGGCTATCAAGTTTCTTTTTGTATTGGGTCTCTAGAGAGGAGGGACAGCAAGCACAATGAAAAGAAAAGGAAAGGAGGGACAGCAGAAGAACCAAAAGGGAATGCCTTGGGACAGAGAGGGCAGCTGTACATATACTTAACATAAGTTACATAACACAAACTATTTTAGATTTCACTTGACACAGGACTAAAAACTGAAAATAAAGCCTGCAGAAATACAGGTAGTGTACTTGGGAATGGTGTCTTAACTGCAGTACTGAGCAAGAATATCTAATTATATCTTGAATAAACTGCATTTATTTTTATCATTCACAGTATTTTTCCTTCTTAATCTAGCCCAAGTTGCCTTTCAACTATCCACAGCTATTTTATATTTTACATTGAACCATAATTTTGCTTAACATAACTTAGGCACACACACTAATCCATACACACACCAGACATTCCTCATACCGAAATTTCCCCAGTAGTTTCCTGTTTGCTGTACTTGAAGAGGATAACATGAGCGGTGGATCCAGCCACACACAGCAGACGAGACTCAGGACACAGGAAGAGGTGTTGGATGGCAAAAGGATCTTCATCACCGTCTATACTCTTGGTACGTGGTTTCTCAAACACTTTGGCTGTCTTGAGTTTGTATAGCACTTGAAGGTTGACAGAAGAGGCATCCCAAAACTTTATGCTACCATCAGCATGGCTGGGGAGGGAGAATCAATGCTACATGATACAGTTTAAGTCAAACATGTAATAAATCAAGACTGACTGCCCAATTCCCAAATATTACTCCAAGATATACAGGTATATGGATAGGTTTTTATATTTCTATGATTTACATTTCTCATCACATAGTTACAGAATATCATCAATGTCTAATGTCTGAAAACACAACTATAACTACAGTATAGGAATTACCTCTGAAAATACTCAAGTAGTAAATTATTAGCATGTCGTAATGAATGCTAACCTAACCCAATCTAACTCAATGTTATTCATCTTAACTGTAATGACGAAAGATTGACTCACCCTGTGATAATCATTTCAGCATAACTACAAGACACAGAGCCCCATTCCCCACCAGATAAGGGCCATTCCCTCTCACTGAATCCCCCCGGTCGTTTGGCTCCACGCACACCCGCCGAGTATAGTGCAGGGATGAGGTCAGCAGGACAGTCAGCGATGTAGGAGCAACATGTCACCGGTGATTCATGGATGTCCATTGGGTAAGGGTTTTCAAAGCACGGGTAACCAGGACTCAGCAGGTCTACCACCACCAGGTCATTGTGCAACAACACCACCAATGCATAGGGTTCACCACATTCTGACAGGTTATAGTTGTTAAAGTTAGATTCAACAAAATCAATAAGATAAGGTTTAAAGTTTCCATTATCATAATCACAAACAGAGCACCAGCAGGTACACTTGTGTTAGAGTTAGTATGAAAGATAACAATATGAAAGGAAACATAAGAGTAAGAAGTCCTTTACATAGCAAATGAGAGTTGTCACAATACTTCATAAGTTTATAATATGTAAGAATTACCCACAGGAACATTAAAATTAAATACAAAATAAATGTGGTACAGTACATCCTCCTATTTTGCAAGAAAATAGTCAACAAAATGTTAAAAATTGCAAAAATCATACAATTGATTATATGTATTTAATGCAAAATAGTCTGCATTTCCCCTCTGGTAAGTACTGACTACATCTCTACTATATAATTATCATGTCCTGCAAATTATTATGTCCTGCTATATTGCCTGGAAAAAATCAATAACTGACCTTGAATCACACACTACCACCAGCTTTCTTTGCCAGCCTTGCCCTTATTGAGATTTTACATTAAATAAGTAAACTACACTGGTACAGTAATGATATAAATTACTCATATGGTACAATTGTGATTTCTTTGTAATGGCTGCCCTATTAAATATAAATACATCTGTAAGTAAAGCATTTAAAACTGTATGGTCATTGACATAATGAGCTCGGAAAGAGACCTTATTAATTTTGAAACCTCAGAAATACTCTTTCACCTGGAATTTCAAGTCATGAGAGTTTCAAGTGTAAGTTTGTACAAAGATAATAACAATACAGTACTGTGGCAGGAAAACACATGAGTGAGACTGACCACTTTGATAGGGACTCTGGCAGAGTGTAGTAAAGTCAACAACACTGTGTTCCATCTCTAACACTGTAGTGGTCTTGCCGTGGATGACTGTAATGGAAGGCGTCCTGCCACCTCGGTCGTTGGCCAGACCTCCAGAGAACATGATGAACGACTCCCTGAAGAACATTATGTGGTTGAAGTATAGCATCAACACAATGATTGTACAGTCGGCGACAGAAGTCCCGTCGCCTTGCCTGCTTCACCGAAACATGCAGTGGTCATGGACTCGAGAAATACACACGCTTTCTACACCTAATAATCTCGAGTCTATGAACATCCCTTGCCTCGGTGAAGCAAGTGAGGCAACAGGACTTTTGTCGTGACTGTAAATATTCACAGACAATATTTAAAAGTAATCTTTAAGTACTAATAAACACAAGGATCATACAGTACTTCATAAAACAAATATACAGTATAGAGAACCAGTGACTTCTAATTCTGAACCTGTGTCCTTTTCAGAAAGTAAAAAAGACCTACCCAGATTTCGTAGTCTTCCACTCCACCTTGGGAATGGGTTTACAAACATCTTGTTTTCCTTCCTTGTTCGTCTTGGCTGAAATGACAGTAAACCAATAAATATATTAATCACAGATGGTAACATCCATGTTACCCACTCTTGGTTGTAGAGACCTAAGGCTGGGCTACCATGGCCTGGTCATTTAAAGGACAGGAGGTCAACCTCTTCTATGTGGGGTCATTAAAATACATCATTGTACAACTGTATTTATAAGGCATTCTATGAGTTCTCTTTATTATTGTACTTTTGATATTGAGTATTCAAGTATTCCAAGTACAAACATTTTAACTAATAATACCTGCGTTCTTACTACAACTATGGAGTTACATTACTGAAAAGGAAATAATAAACAAGATGCCTCTCAAAAGTCAACACTATGGATATTCATTATGATAAAGAATCTGAATTTGTACACTGCAGTTATTTTCCTATATTATGGAAAGACATTCCTACATTCCAGTAATATATACCAGCAATAAATATTAACTTTACAGTATAACAATTTCCTACATTCCAGTAAACTTAATATTGGTGCAATATAACTCTACTACAGTATTCCATACAGCCCACCATGAGGGAAGATGACAGACGTAGGCTTGGGAGTAGTTTGCTTGACTGCCCACGTAGTAAGAGAACCATCTGAATGCGAACACATAAACTGTTTGCCTTCATGATGCCAAGACACTGAGCGTAAAGGCTCCGCACTTTGATACCGGACTTCCGCTGTACGACTCTTGAGATCCCAGATGACTAGTTGACCGCTCTCATACCCAATCAATAGCTGAACAAGGGAAGATGACAGGATTAGATATTACAATAACACAAATAAACAATGATTTCTTCCAATACAAGTATTATCAGCTGTACAGTATATTATACTGTATACCAAAGGTCATGTAACTAAAAAGTAGAGAGAAATTAAAGGAAAATGAGATATTATATTCTTCATATACAGTAATATAAATAAATATTTGTATCCATCACTTCATTTCAAACACAGTCTCTCATTAAAGACCACCACAACTTTACCCAGGCTTCTGTTATTCATTACTGTACTATGGTACTGTATATACATAAGAGATATAGTCATCAGTCTGTGTTAAATGACAAGTGCTAAATTTGTTAGCATAATATCCAGGAACTACTGTACTTGTATGACAACATGTGACATCTCAATTAAGGACAAGTTAATGGGGTTCTTAATTATCTTTCCATATCTCATTAGTCTCCTATAATTAATGCCTAGATATGTTGTTGTTTTAGGTCACAAGATGGAGTACTAATTCTGTTCTAATAAGTCTTTGCTTTTTATAAAATTACCCAAAAAGCAATGCAATATCATCTATATTAATTTTGCCTTCAGGTGTCTTATTCCCATCACGCCAATCTTTAATTCCAAACATGTATATTTTCCCCTCCTTCCTTCCCCTTCACACAACCACTCTTTCCCCTCCATTCAACCCATCCTCCTCCTCCTCCTCCTCCCCTCTCCTACCCTTGTGTGCATTTATCTACAGCTCTCTCTCCCTCCACCCTTTCTCCCTCTCCCCTTGCATCCCTTATCCTTCCCTTTCACCTTTCTCCTCCCCTTCTCGCTCCCTTGTCTCATGTCTCCCTCCCTCCCTTGTCACTCTTTTCCCTCCCCAACTTTCTCCACAATTACCATCCCTCCCCACCTCTCTCCCTACCTCCTCCCCTCCCTCCCTACCTCCTTCCATCTGATCCCTCCTCTAAAATCCTCATCAACAGAAACAAAGAAAAATACACAAAAAACTCGCATGACCTATTTTTTTCCCCTCAAATTTGAGAGGGACAATGAAGGATCAATGTGAGGGCTTGAAAGATCTGAACAATGGTGAGAGAGAGAGAAAGAAAGAAAAGGGGGGAGTGGGATGGGGGGAGGGGAGGGAGGGAGACAGAGATAGAGAGCGAGGCATATTGTACATAATTATACGCTACTAACAGAAATAGATACAAAGAGTCGGTACAAAGAGGCAAAAAAAGAGACAAACAGACACGAGAGAGAAAGAGAGAGAGAGATCAATAAAGTGAAGGGTGAGTGAGACACAGAAAGATTAAAGCAGTAAGCCAGCAGGTGACCCAGACCTCGCTAGGGGTCACCCACAAGCTGACCTCACCTCACCTTATCTAACTCAACCTTTCCCTCGCCCCTAAACTTAACTACAACCTCACCCAAGTGGCCGAGAATGGAACTAAAACTGTTTTAACTTGATTTGCCAAAACTTGGACAATTATTCTTACATAACTTGATCCAATTTACAATCCATTCTTACACAATCTCATAAAACATATGGTAATCCATCCTAACATGACTTGCAAGAACTTTATAAATTGACAACTTAATCTCTCCTAACACAACTTAACACAACTTAATTTATCCAAACCTGACTTGACACAGCTTAGTCTAAATCCAATCTAATATGACTTAACACTCCTTACAGTTAATAATCTATCTTAACCTAACTTGCTATAATTTAATAAATTCTCACCTGACTTGATATGGTACAATTTATCCAAACTAACTTGCCCTTAACATTACCAGTCAAAATCAAACTCAGAGTACTGTCACACCCAATAGTCCTGCAACACCTTCTATTGAAACAGACTGCTTCAGATTTTGGGCTTCAACTCAGGTGGGCTAGAGATTATGGTCTACAATTACACATCATTTAAAATTCACTTCCATAACCTCCTGACCTAAGACACCTTATTCCTGAACTCATCTGACTTTCCCTATGACCTTCCTAATATGATCTGATCCACCCTTGTCTGAGTTTACCCAATCTTATCTAATCTAGGACTGACCTAACGTTCAATCCAGTATTAATCTGACATAGGGGCTGCATGCAAGTATATTCATGGCTTTGATAATGGCATGGTACCAGTACAACCAATCTAGCTCTGTGGATTGTCTCTGTAGTCATCATACTGGTAACATGCCTTTGTCAACAACAGGGATATTCTTGTCTATGGCCCTTAATCTGATCCCACACTAATCTAAGTTTACCCAGCTTAATCAAACCTCACCTTGCTAGGGTCGACAGGACAGTCACTAAGGTGAAGGACGGGGCCAGGGTGTGTTTTGCGGGACCTGAAAGAAAGGTAAAACATATGACTAAAACATCATGCCTTATATTCACATATTCAAATCAAACAGACATACAGTATTCATCATCATAAATATTAAACTCCCACTTGACCATCTTTTTATATAAAACAAAAAATACTTCCCTGCTTTTTAATCTTATTACCAATGAACTAGGCAATGTAGGATTTAACCACTAAGCCACAGGCCTAATCTATTGTGGCAGCTCTGTAGTCCAGGCTTTTGTCCCACACTCGCGGTCACTATGTAAACAACATATTTGATGGCTAATAGCTTGTAAATCACCCACACTATATAAATAAATGATACAGGATATTGAAGTACAAACCTTTAGCAGTCTCCTAATGTACTTGTAAAGACTAAATGGACATCTGTAGGATAGGGAGCCAGCTTAGAATGACCGCAACTCAAAATTCACTTTTACACTATTTACATATCTACAGTAAGTACATTTTCACATTCTGATTTTGTTATAAAACATATCGGAATCACATTTTTCAACACAACCATATGAAATATAATGTCACTCTTTCTATGTATTGTATCTTACTGCAAATAAACTTCTGCCGATATGAATGATAACTTTTTACTGAACTGTAAAACTTAAATGTTAACCACTACTAAAATTGTTGTATCCTTAAACTAATGTTACATTCAGTACAGTTGTACCTCACTTCTCAAATGCCTCCCTTCTCAAACTATTTGGTTCTCGAATGCCTCCCTTCTCAAACTATTTGGTTCTCGAATGCCACCATTCTCAAACTATTTGGTTCTCGAATGGATGAACAACATAAAAAGAACTCTGAGTAGAAGAGGTGGGGCCTGCATTGAGTGTGGCCCATGGCCATGTACAGTATGGGGCACGCAATTTAAAAAACTGAGTTGTCGAGAATTCTCATCACCCGCGGTCCTCCACACTTATTCCTGGTAACGTGAATTCTTGTCACCTGTGGTATAAGGGTTAAATGGGTGAAATTTGGCATACCTGAATAAAAATGTACTGATTTTTTTTTTTTTTAAATCTTACAATTCAATGGCTTTGTTCCAATTGATGATGTAACCGCTGAGTTGAAAGACTTCTATGTTGACGATGTGGATGTTGCCACGTTCAGTTCCCACGTAGAGCCATTTACTTTGGAATGGCAGGTGCAGGCAGGTGATTCTGTGGGGGGATAGCTGGGGGTTAATATACTGTAGGTAGTAAATGGTGATTATCTAATTAGACAAAGGGAGTTCTGTAGATAATCATTTGAAAGAAAGGAGACAATTTGAAAATATGGTGATTTTGTAGATGTTGCTAATTTCTTTTTTGTCTTTTATATATACAGTACTATACTGTTTTGTTTTAATATTGCTCAAGGAATGTTTAAAATTGACTAACAATGCTATTACACCAGTAGGTAAGACAATAATCCAACAATGCCCCTCATTTATACAAATACACAATATGTGCTGGAATTACCTCCCCTCACAGACCAACAAATTTCCATTTCATTCGATCCCTCCCTCCCCACCAAATTTTTCACCCCACACGAGTTTAAAAACCAAGTGGACTGAACAGATTCCCTCTATTTTTTTGTCGTGATACTGGAGGCACGTGGGTTGTAATTGGTATCTTCTTTAGACCGGACTCATCTTTTATCCAGCTAACATCAACGTGGAGCTGATTAGACCAAATGAACATCCATGTACTTGATCAGGCTTCATAAAACTGATGCTGTGTGTTTTAATTCATCTATGTTTTGTTTTGGTTTCATTTAACATACGAATTAAGTTGTGGTTTACAGTATCTCAGTCAGGGATCAGTTACAGTATGGTATAGCCACAATCAAATAACCACAGACACTTTCCTTTCATCGTATTAAATATCTTGGTAATAAAGAACAATAGCCAGGTGTATGATTTAGCAGCACCTCATAATAATAATCAATGGAAATGAGTTGACGTAAGATGTTGTCTCATTATATTTTGATATGATACCTATTTATTTGCACATTGGTAGGAAATAGTTGGTGGTTATATGATTGTGGCTGTACAGTTAACAATCCTAGCCTCCATACATATATCTTCTAGTTTAATTAATGCCCGAGTGTCTTAAGGGTGTGTGGGAATAGGGGGAAAGGCTTCGAAGGGTTTAGGGGGGTGCAGGAGTTGTGGGACAGGCTTGCGGGGTCTTGAGGGGTGCGGGAGTTGGGGGACAGGCTTAGGGGTGTACGAATAGAAGACAGGCTTTCTACCCACCCCAAGCCTGTTCCTCTATTCCCGCACCCCCCTAAGCCCCCCAAGCCTGTCCCCCTATTACAGTACCCCCTTAAATCAACTACTGTATAGCCTAGCTGCCTTCAACATTAACATAATTACAGTATTCATAATGTGAGGTGAGTGTTATGCAGCAATACAATAAGGAGTTAATTAAGGCATACCGGTTTAAACAAAGTTACTACACGTGCAACAAGCTGACAATATGCAAAGTACAGTAGTCCAGTGAAACAATGAAATATTAAGAACAATAAATGGAACAACGAAATATTAAGAGCAACAATAAAGCAGGACAATAGAACAACGAAATATTAAGAGCAACAAATAAATGGAACAAAACATCAAGAACAAAAAATGGCACAACGAATTATTACGAGCAACAATAAATGGAACAACGAAATATTAAGGAGCAACAATAAATGGAACAACGAAATATTAAGAGCAACAACAATAATTATAATATCACTATGAATCAATCCATTCCACCCTTCGTATTACATTAGAGTATAAGCATGCTAAGTTAGGCTTCACAGAGTCGGTATGCAGCAGGTGTGATGAGATAAAAAAGTTTGAGAACCCTTGATGCAAACCTCTAGCTCATAAAAACACTACGGTATGTTATGTTATGTTGTCTTATCTCACACCAACCACACCACACACATTGTACTGGCAATGATCAATTTTGTCTCCCACTGTTTGTTTGTTTTCCTTCATTTTCCGTCCTTGTATTCTTCTGTTTTGGTAATAAAATGGGTATTGTAACTATTGTTCCCCTTAGGCTGTCTCACGCTGGGAACTCAACTGGGAACTGGATGGCTATAATCAATCTTTTATTTTATTTCGTAAATGTAATAATACAATCCAAGACATTTACAAACTTTTACAGAGCATTTACAGAACATTTACAGAACTATACCCGTTTATTTTTCTCAGCTAAGGTTCAAAAAGATAAAAACGTCGATGTGGCACCTACGCACCATCAATAGAGGCGATACAACTTATTACCTCCACTGTACCTGAATAGCAACACCTCCCTACCACTCTCTCTCTCACTCTCTCTCACCACGTTCCTCCCTTTCTCTCTCACTCTCACTCATTCGCACCACGTTCCTCCCTTTCTTACACCTTCCTCTTCCACACTCTCACACTCTCTCTTCCCTTTCTTACTCCTACCTCTTCCACACTCTCACACTCTCTCTTACCTTTCTTACTCTTACCTCTTCCACACACACACTCTCACCCTTCCCTTCCTCACCCCTCCCCTTCTTACCTCCTCCATACTCTCCCACTCTCTCTCACCCCTCCCCTTCTTACCTCCTCCATACTCTCCCACTCACACCCTTCCTTTCCTCACCACACATACTCTCTCCCACCCCTCACACACACTCTCATACTTGACCCTCTCTTCACGTTCCTCCCCTTCTCACCCTTATTACCTCCTCCACACTTTCTCTTCCCTTCCCACCCTTCACACTTTCTTCCCTTCCCTTCCCTTCCCTTCACACTCTCTTCCCCTTACCCAAAAGTCGTATATACGTTCTCTTCACCTTCACATTCCTCCCCATCTCAACCCTTCACCTCTTGCGCTTTAACCTTCAAAGAATGTACAGCCACTAACAAAAAAACAGTGTCACCTCTCAAGTCATGAACCACATACACACACACACACACACACACACACACACACACACACACACACACACACACACACACACACACACACATACATACATACATACATACATACATACATACATACATACATACATACATACATACATACATACATACATACATACATACATACATACATACATACATACATACATACATACATACATACATACATACATACATACATACATACATACATACATACATACATACATACATACATACATACATACATACATACATACATACATACATACATACATACATACATACATACATACATACATACATACATACATACATACATACATACATACATACATACATACATACATACATACATACATACATACATACATACATACATACATACATACATACATACATACATACATACATACATACATACATACATACATACATACATACATACATACATACATACATACATACATACATACATACATACATACATACATACATACATACATACATACATACATACATACATACATACATACATACATACATACATACATACATACATACATACATACATACATACATACATACATACATACATACATACATACATACATACATACATACATACATACATACATACATACATACATACATACATACATACATACAGCACCTTTAATTAAGGGGGTAATTATTTTTTGATAGATTGGAGTGCCTTGATTCCTCCAAAGTATGTATGTATGTACGCTAGGAAACAGGACCAGCAGAATAGCAAAAGTAATAGTGTTTTTTTCTGTTGGTTGGAATAGTTTGGAGGATTCAGTTGCTCCAGAATTACCAATTAAGAGGATAGTAGAACAGTAGTGTTGGTGGTAAGTCTGGAGCTACCAAATTCTCCAAACTACTCCATGCAACAGACTATCATTATTTTTATTTATCTATATATAGTCTTGTTTCGTGGTATATTTTGGAGGAATCTGAAGCTACCTACTTCTCCAAACTACTCCTCCATGCAACAGACCAGCCAGCCACCATTATTTTTGTTTACCTACCATATATAGTGTTGTTTCGTGGCATACTTTGGAGGAATGAAGAGGCTTTTATGTACCAAGAATGCATTACCCCCTTAAGTTTTAGAGTGTCGTGAAATGAAGTTGGGATGGTATGGAAGAACAGTTATGGTGTTGACGACGATAGTGTGGTACTGATGTAATGACTCCATCCATACACATACACACACACACACACACACACTCACACACTACAATAGCAACTCCTTTTATTTTACCAGAGAGAGAGAGAGAGAGAGAGAGAGAGAGAGAGAGAGAGAGAGAATTTATTTTACCTTACCAGAGATTTATTTTACCTTACAAGAAAGAGAGAGAGAGAGATTTTTACCTTACCAAATAAACTCTCTCTCTCTCTCTCTCTCTCTCTCTCTCTCTCTCTCTCTCTCTCTCTCTCT